>CAJNJA010073141.1:23125-38938 GCA_905231915.1 Symbiodinium necroappetens | reverse complement strand
CCCTAAGCCCCAAGCCCTAAAGCCCATTTTTGGTAAAGCCAACCTCGCCGACAGAAACCTGCCTTTCACAGAGTACGTAAACTGAAATCTGTATCAGATGCCACTCAAAGCTTATTAGGCTTTGTACCCCAAAACCTAGTCCCCACACCTCGCACTAAGCAATCCTGACGCACCTCATGGAAACGCTGGACCCCTACTTTATGAATGGGTGTTTAGGGATGTCGAGCCTGGGTTTAAAGGAGCAAGGGGCTTGGTAAGTGGATCCACTCACTGAAGGTGAACCTCGCAGAAACCAAAACAAATTAGAGAGGAATTTCCCGGGCCCAGAGAGCAGACCGGCTTGCTGTTTAGGGCTCAGGCTTTAAAGAGACTTGTGGGTTGACTGCCTTAAGGCGCGAACCGGCTGTAAGCCTGTACAGTGGGGCATTGTGGGCTTTTCACAAACCGCTGGTAGCACACAGGGAACCTTAACCCTAAACCCTAAACCCCTGATCCAGTCACTGAAGCCTACTTCTGTAACCTGGGCAGTAAACTGCTGGGCACTTGTTGCAGATCTTCAGGTACATCACGTGCTCGTTGCCTACGTACTTGGCCATGAGCGTGTCAATCTCATTCCTTGGCCGGTCAAGGGGCGGCTTGAAACTGCGAGCCCAGACGCTTTTCGGCTAAGGGTTTCGGAGTGTCCGGTTTAGGGACCCCCTTAGACGAGGGCACCTGCTTCACTACCCATTCCAGCCGCCAAGCCTGAAGTCTCAGCGCTTGGTTCCGCTAAACCGGGATTTCACATAGCACGGCAGTGGTTGAAAATATGTGCTATCCTCCATCGCTCAGGAAGCGCTCAAGCGCGCGCCACAGATGAAACACAAAACCCCGACGTTCCCAACATCGAAAGCTAGGGCCTGATTGCGGGCTCCATAGAACGGTCCAAGACCGGCAAAATCATCTTCCCAACAGAATCGGCCCGTGGAAACAAGCTTCCAGAAGTCCTGGTTTGGAGGCACTGGTGCTGACATTCCTTGACCCCAACCTCCGCCCGGACCCCCAAGTACCGGTATATCTGACCCTCAACCCCCTCAACCCCTAAACCCTAAAGTGTATTGCGAAGGGTCTAGGAAAGCCCTAGCCAGCCCAGACTTCGGGCCCCTATCCACCCTTGGATTTCTACCCTTAACCCTCAACCGGTAAAGCCCTAAACCATAAAACGCTTTAGACAACTTACTATAGAAACCGCTAAAGTAACCCGTATGTTTCTGTAGTAACCCATGCTCAGCCCATGCTTCTTTACAGTAGGGAGCCGAAGCGGATCCTGTCCGGCTGAGTTGCAGCTTGCTGGGTGTAGGGAACCTTTATAATCATAGAACCCGTATACAACCTCTATAGAACCCTTACAAAACCCGCCTGTACCGTAGTCCGAAACGGATCGAATGATACTTCGCCGAGCTGCAGCTTGCTGGGATTGTGTTGCTCATAAATCTTGATCATCCGCTCCCTGTACGCCTGTTTTGGAAGCTGCTATACATGTAGCATTACGTAACTAGTTAGGCTTCTGAATGAGGGTTCACGGCCCGAGGTGCAGGAACCTCCCTGCGGGGCTTGCGGCTTAGGGTGTTGGCTTCGGAGTCTTCGTTCCGGAATTTGAGGCCTATATTTCACAGCCTCATGGCTCAGGTTAGCATGTAGGCAGCTGTGGGTGCGGGGTTTGTGACTCAATGTTTGAGGTCTATGGTGAAACATAGCTGGGCCTCTGAGCTTGGCAGCCTGGGGCTTACCCTAAGGGATAAAGGTAGCCAATAATTAAGTATTTGGGTTTAGGATACCAAGTGTAAGTTGATGTTTGGTGGCATTCAGATGAACTTGGTACCGAGACTCTGTCCTGTAGGCTTTGCCAGTATTCTAAGTACCCACCCTTAACCTTAAACCCTAAATCCTAAACCATTTCGTGGAATGTAGAGTTTATCGCCTTTTGGTCAGGTAAGAGGTACGAAGATCAAGAAGATGAGAGCTGAACTCTCTGGCCCAAAGAAGAGAAGCCCGAATGCCGGTTTAGGGTGAAAGGTGTATACGGCTTTGGGTCTATACGGTTTAAGGAAGTTTAGGGTTTGGGGCTTAGCTGCATGAGTCCTTCAAATCTCAAAGCAAGCGAACACTAAACACCTGGCTTTAGGCTTTAGGCTTGGGGTTGAGGGTTTAGGGTTTACGCTCGGAAATGCGCCATAATCAACCTTGTCCCTGAACACCGACCAAATTCCCGTAACCCCGCAGCCAACGCTGGCAAACACCGAGGCTCCCTATGATAATTATACTATACAGGAGCCCCAAACCCTATTCCAAATGTTTATAAGGCCCCTACATTAAACACCAATAATAAACCGCAATCCGGCCGAAACCCCCAGCTCCAAAAACCCACAGAACCTCAATTAAATAGGGTTGATGATATAAATCCTGCATTTACCCAGAATAAGGAATATACCATAACAAGGAATATACCATAATAAGGAATATACCATAGTAGAGAATATACCATAATTTCCCTGGTTTAGCATCCTTAAGGTAATGCAGGATTTATATCATCAACAGTAGCCACACCCCAACACCACACTTCCATCTAAACCGCAACCCTGCACACCCAAAACCCAAAACCCTAAACCCTACAAGGCGCACCCGCCAAATAGCCACATCGCCACCCTCGGCTGGTGAACCTCGGCATCTTCGAGGGTTTTTAGGGTTTATATAAGGGTTTAGGGTTTAGGGTTCAAGTTTAGACCATTTTGGTCTCAGTTCTGCATGAGGAATTGGGTTCAGAGCTGGTCGGGGGTTGAAACCTCGAGCGTTTCCTGGCTTTCGGATGCTTTTGGGCTTGGGACCTTTGGGGTTGTCGGGTAGGGTTTAGGGTTTAGGGTTTTGGGTTTAGGGTTTAGGGAAGTCGAGGCAAGCAGCTTAAGCTCTGCAAGGTCCTAAGGTCGCCACATCCCAATCGCTAAATCCTAGCTCCTCAATCCAACCCGCGGACCAGCCCCAAGAACAAGTTTCCTTCTTGAGACACTTGGCTGGGTATAGGAACTGTTGGAAGCATCCACTCTTTTGTTAACCAGGTGGCACAGGGTGGAGAGCTCAGGCCAATAATATTACAGAGAAGCCTTTTATTTGTAAGTCAAAACATACAGGCTATCCAATGCTGCAAGGTCAGGTTTGAAAGCGAACGGAGATCGTAATCGTTACTTCGTATCCTGTACGAAAAGCTGGTCCTACACGCCGACTACTATGGCTTTTGGATGCTTTCGGGTGCAGCCGCAACAAAAGCAAATCCGGCACCTCCGATTGCCCCAGCAGCGGCATCGGCAGTGGCTTTGCCTGAGGGACTCTCTTGAGCTTGGGTCCCAAATAGTTCCATATCAGGGATCATAACAAGAACCGACAACAAGTAGGTTATGGTAGTTTAGGGCTTCTCCTCATCGCTCTACTAAGACCTCCGTAAATCCCTGCCCCGCTATAGATCTGTAGAATCTCGTCTCGAGGTTCTGACATTGTGCTGTATAAATCAAACGGAGTGTAAGGGTTCTGGTTTGTCGGCTTTGGGGTTAGGGTTTAGCATTTTTTGGGTTTGGATTCAGGGTTAAGGTTAGGGTGTTGTCTGATACACTGAAATCCGTGATTGAAGTGGCCTGGAAGCAGAGTCATGCTCTGATCTTCGAAGCAAGAGCACGAGAATCCAGCAACCCCTCGTGCAATACTCGGTGCCACTACGACGGCACCTTTCAGCAAAGAAAGAAACTCTCCACCCGTGTAGCCTGTGGTCATGGTTGAGCGGTCATCTTGGTCAGCTCAACCGGCTGCAGCGATTCCAGACTCTTGTGCCGCCACAAACCCCCTTTCACCCCGGCAGGCTTGATTTGATGCAACAGAATTCCGTAAGCCTCCAACTACCTACTATATAGGGCCCTAGGGGCTCTAGCACCCTCTATAGTAGGCACCTGGAGGGCTAGGGATTGGCACATGCGAGTCGGAGATTGAAGCCCTGTGTGCCGTTCTTGGTTCTTGCCTGATGATCGTTGAGGATCCGAAGCCAACACATGTAGGGCCTGAAATCTGATCCGGAAGTCTGAAACGTAGGCAGCGCTGACCATAAGCCCGTCCGGCGGCCCCAAACCCTACGCAAGAGTAGGCTGTGACTCTAGGTCTCCATTGCAGTTCCTTTTTTTGGTTTAACCAATTATATATTAAGGATCCTAAAAGGTAACCCCAAAAAGGAAGTGCAATGGAGACTATAGGTAGAGTCCAACCCTTGCAGCGGTCGGCCTGCCGATCCTCCTTCAGCCCCCAAAGGTGGTTTGAAAACGGAGGTGTACCTGGAAGTTGCCACGGCGGCTTGCCGCTTAGGGCGCTAACCCTAACGGTTAAGGGTTTGGGCTTTAGGGTTTAGGGGTTTAGGGTATAGGGTTTAGGATAATTATAGGGTTTAGGGTTTGGGTTTAGGGTGTAGGGTAGAGGGTTTAGGGTATAGGGTTTAGGGGTTTAGGGTTTAGAGTTTAGGGTTTAGGGCCCCTAGGGGCTCTAGTACCCTCTATGGTAGGTACCTGCCTGGAACCACCTTCGCAGGACCCTCCTTGTGCCCTCAAACAGGGGTCCCAAGTTAAGGGTATTGAGGGTCAAATCGTAGGTAGATGGAGGGTAGTGCGGCCCCTGTATAAACAGGACCCTAAAGGGGACCCCAATTTAGAGAACTCCCCATTCGGGCTTACCTGGACCTTGAAGAACCTACCTTTTTAGGGTTCCTGACCATGATGTCCGTAGATACCTCCTTAAAAAAGGTAGGTTCTTTAGGGTCTAGGTAGGGTATGGGGCTTAGGGGCTTAGGGCTTCGGGTTTAGGGTGTAGGCCTGGGGGCTGGGATTTAGGGTCTGGGGTTAGGGTTGTGTAGGGCTTAGGATTGAGGGAACAGTGTAGGGCTGGAGCAATCGGGGGTGGGCGGTTTAGAGCAGAGTCTAGCTTCAGTGTTTGGGGGTTGCAATCGAGCCTACAGAGTTTAGTGCTTCGGCTTGTGTAGGGATTTGGAAAATAGTTTACAGGATTTATGGGTCTTGGGTTCCAGGTCCATGTGATTTCGGACTTAGCACCTTGGTGTTGGTGTTACGTTTAGGCTGTACATGGCTTTACCAACAGCAGCACTCAGAGTTAGAGGATCAGGGGACTTACACAAAGTAGGTTATAAAGAAGGTATACCCTCCGTTGGGGTACCTATGTACATCTACTTATCAATAAAACAAAGGAGCCATTCTGCGGAGTGCGGTTGTCCATGAAGCTGCAGTACTCTGGTGCTGTGACGGTAGGTCCGAGACGCTGCGCGGCCTATCGCCCCTACCCGCACACGTGCGGTACGAAACAAGGGCGCGACGTCCGAGCATGTCCCATCACACGACCAGGAGGCCTTCAAAAAATTGCCCGATTTCTCCTTCCCTAAACCCTACAGCCTTAAACCCTTCTCTTGGAACGCCTTTGTAGGCACCGAAGGCCGTTGCGGCTCCGAGCATCCTTTAAGCTCAGCTTCGCTTTAGGGTTTAGGTCTAGGGTTTCCATAACTCAGCTTACCTTCAGACCCAACAAGGGTTCACACATTCATCAAGTATAGACTTCGGCTTTAAAGTGGTGCGTGCATGGGCCTTTTGGGGACCAAGAGTACAGACTAATTGGGCACATGGACCTCTAGGATTCCCTAAACTACAGGGTTCTACGAAACTACATGGTTCTACGGGTTCTACAGGTTTGGGGTTTAAAGGTTATGCGAGCTGCACAGTTTCTGCAGGGTTGAAGGAACAGTACCCCACTATGCAGGTGACCTGTGCTTCGAGAGTCGGGTTCTTCACGCAACCCACATCCTTCAAGCCCCTAATTATGTTTAGGGTTTAGGGTTTTTGGTTTATTGTTTTCATAGGAATTCCACCAACAGGACCCCCAAGTGCCCTCAATAGAGCCCTTCCGGTCCTTGTCAGTGGGTGTCAGGCAAAACACCGACACAAACTAATCGATTGCAGAAAGGCCAAAGTGAACCTGGTTTCGCCGACCCCTTGCTCGACAAATCCTTGCAGCCAGAACAACCCTAAACCCTACACCTTAAAACCTAAACCCTAAACCCTAAACCTTAAACCCTAAACCCTAAACCTTAAACCCTATTTAAAGCTTAATCCCCAAACCCCAAACACTAAACCCTGCAGCCAGAACGCGATCTGCCGGGAAGGCTCCTAGAAGCATCTGCAGAAGGCGCCTCTGAGTCTTGGCTTGGAGGGGGGGGGGGGAAACCCTAAACCCTAAACCCTAAACCTCCTGAGAGTTTGGGGTCCCGGGGTCCGGATCTCACGTAATATAGGGCCATAGGGGCCTTAACGATTACCTATAATTACTATTTTGTTGGGTTTAGGGGTCTTGGGGGCCGAAAACAGCCGTAGAAGATGAGTCCTTAAAAGCCTTAGGGGTTCGAATGGGTAGTTCTAAGTCGGCTTTTGGGTTCGGGGTTGCGGTTTCAAGAACTTTAAATTACCTGGATCGAAATAAGCAAAAGCATGGCAAGCTGTGGTCGTTACCTCATTTGCGACGGATCCTGTGATCCGGGCTTCCAAGGAGCCTAATACCCTGGTCTATCATGGCAGCACCTAACACCTAACTTTACCTAGAGCTGAAATGCCTGTGATTTGCAGTACGTATTTCAAACCCTAAACCCTAAACCCCAAAAGCTGTTGGGTTCTCTTGGCTTGGAGACCGAGGTCGGCAAAGGCAGAAGAACAGCCCTACACTTCTCATTAACAAGTTTCCCAAGCAGCTCAATACAAAACACAGGCATATCATGCACTGAACTGAGGAGTCATGGGCTCTATAGCACAGGAAATCACTAACCCAAACCTTTGTGAAGGCTCCTGAGTTCGTTAAACGCCTCTGACCGATGCTTGAGTCTCCTGTACTCCATGGGGCCGTGCGATGTAACCAAGGATTGGAATCAGGGCCCTGTTATACGGTTGATGATATAAATCCTGCATTACCCACAATAAGGAATGTGAATATACCACAATTCCCATAGTTTAGGGCCCTAAAGGTAATGCAGGATTTATATCACCAACAGTAGCATATCTACATGTGGGTAGTTCTCTAAATTGGGGGCTCCCTTATTGGATCTCCATGATGGTACGCACCCTTATAAGAAGGATCCGGGTCCCCTTCAAGATTCCCTTTCAGTGGGTTTGGGGCTTAGGGTTTAGGGTTTAGGGTTTAGGGGAGTTTGTATCTGGCCCCTACCAACAAGGCTTCCGTGTTTGGTGGTCTACTTTCCGCTACCCCAAGACCTAAACCCTAAATCCCGAACCCTAAACGTCCTTAACCCAAAACCCAGAACGACAACACAAAAAAACCCAAAGCCTCAATCCTAAACGCAACAGAAACCTCAGTCCCGATCTGCATATACTCACCAACCTTTTTGCCCACCAGTACGGCTGTCCTCAACTTAAGCATGTAATTAAGTATAGCGCTCCGAAGAATAATCCATCTCATCCTGTGATAGTTCGCATATATATATATGTATATATATATATGCGAATATGTATATCTATGTATAAAAAGAGACAATGGCAGCTCTCTAGATTCGGGTTCCTTTTAGTGTTGTCCACTAAAATAATAACAAAGAATATCCCGCAGGGTGCAGTTTACATGCTGAATCGAAGGATAGGCGCAGCGGCAGGCTCGCATTCGGGCGGGTCCCTAATCCCTAAACCCTCAACCCTAAACTCTCAACCCTAAACCCTAAACCCTCAACCCTCAACCCTAAACCCTCAACCCGAAACCCTAAGATCTTCGACCCTCAGGTTACATTCGCAAAAACCTAAAACCTAAAGCCTTCGAACAAATCCTGGGTTTAGGGTTTAGTGTTTATGTGTTTATGGTTTATGGTTTAGGGTTAGTGTTTAATGGTTTTGGGTTAGAGTTTAATGGTTTAGGGTTTAGGTTTACTGAAACCCTATGCACCTCACACCCTTGAGGGCTTGCCTTTAAGCATGAAGGCTTCCATACTAAGATTGAATTATGGAGACTCTATAGGTAGCCCCAACCCTCCAGGTACCTGCTATAGAGGGTACGAGCCCCTAGGGCCCTAGGGCCCTATATAGTAGGTACCTGGAGGGTGAGGGTAGGGTTCAGAGTCCAGGCAGTTTAGGGTTCCCGCAACCTTGTGCTGGGGGGAGATTGTGCTTCAGGCTCGAGCCCTCTCTTTAAGTGAGCCAAGAAACTGGGCATATCCCAAACCCTAAACCTAAACCCTCAACCTAAACCCTGACCCTAATGCCTAAGGCCCTGAATCCTAAACTCCTAGAATCGGCCCTGCCTATAGTCTCCATTGTAGTCCTTCTTCGGGTTACCTTATAGGATCCCAAATTTCAAAACGGTTAAACCAAGCAAAGGAACTGCAATGGAGGCTAAAGCCTAAGCCCTAAAGGCCTCTCCGGCGGATGAGAAGAGACCACTCATGGCAAAGAGTCCGCCTCCAGGATCTGTTCTTCCACCAAACGCCCCCAAGGCTCAGAGTTCAGGGCTTAGGGTTTTAGGGTTTAGGGCTGGGATTTAGGGTTTAGGGTCTTGGGGCTTAGGGGTCTAAAACTTTAGGTTTGGGCTTGTAGGGTTTACGGGTTGGCGTTTAGGGTTTGCCATGCAGTGCGAGAACTTCCATGATATTATTAAGCTTCTTGCTTGAGGTAACGTCGGGTCGGGGCCTGAATCATCAGAACCGACTTCTTGCACATGTACATACTCAAGAATGCCTTGCTAGTATAGGTATTCTGTAGTTGAGGACTATAAGGGGCTGCTGTTACGAGTTAGTTCGATCCTCATGTTTACGGACTGTAAGAGCCAGGCTCCCTAAAATGTAGGGGCCTCAATAAACAAGAAAAAGTCTTCCGGGGTATACGATGTTATAATCAGAACAAAGAACCCTAAGGAACAGACCGGGATAACCCTGAAGAAAATAATAGTGATGTAATGGAAGTTGTTGAAGCTCCTAGATTCAGATCACTCGCATTGCCCGCAATACCCAATCCAGGTGCCTGCGCTGCCTGCGGCCAGACCGCCGCCCGACGACGCCGCTGCGCTGCCTGTGAGCACCCGAAGCTGGGGCAACAACCTCCTATTTAGGGCTTTTGTATCCTAAACCCTAACCCGATAATCGGCATAACCTCCTATTGAAGCAAATTAGGCTTTAGGGTTGTAGTATAACAGGCATCCCATTTTGGGGCTGTAGTATCCTAAACCCTAAACCCTATAATATGCATTACGCGGCACTAAAGCTTGAAAGGGTCCTTTGTAGTTCCAAGGCTTTTGGAGTCTCTGAGTCGGGACACCAAGCTACCGCCGTTGTGATCTTCGGTCAGACAGGTTACCTGCAGATGCTCGATTGCGGCATGTCTTCTCGGATGACCTAGTTTATGCTTAGGAAACGCTAGATTGAAAAGAAAGGTGACAAAATAAGCACTAGAATTCAAACTCCAGGTAGGATAACCCCTGAACCACAGACCCGCGATTTTTGCTTTAGCCTGTCCTTAAGGTAGGGTCTGAATCTGCGAGCGATTGGCATGCTTGGGGCATAAAGCGTCTGGGGCTTGAGGGCATAGGGCTTAGGGCTCAGGTTCTATCAGGTTCGGGATAGGAGCCTAACCAAATCGAATGAGGCTTTCGGTGGTGTTGCACTATAGCAATTAAGTTTACAGGGGTCCCTGATAGCACCAAGTATGAAGAACAATACTCTTCAAGGTATGCTTCTTCATTCAAAGGGTTGGAGCCTCTGTGTACAATACAGACCCATGAGTGGAAGCTACGGTTTGCGCTGTTGGTTCCTCCGGTCCCAGTCTTAATGCTTAGCTCAGTGGGCTTAGGGTTTAGGGTTTAGGCTTACTCACGGCTTACTGTGCGGGGTTTGGGTTTGAGGCACTGTCCATCGCAGGGGGATCTTCCCACCTCCTCGTTTCTTGTCTGGCACAATGGACCTCGGGGCTTTGCAAGCGATGTATCCATAGGGATACTTGAAGGATACTCTAAAAGACACTACAGGGTATCTGCAAGGTTACAAGAAAGTGAGGATAAGGGCTTAGATGTGAGTGTTCAGCAAGTCGTGAGGGCTGTTGCTGGCGTGCTGTTTTGTGGAGTTATCCGACGAACAATGTCGACATAGACTTATCAGTGCGAAGCCTGGTTTCTACTTACGATTTAGGGCTTTAGGGCTCGGGGCTTTAAGATTTCCTGTGATTCCAGGAACATCATGGCACTCTTTTTGTTACACTAGGTTGTCGTGTGTGTTTAGGCATAGACTCGCTTAAAAACAGGCTATCAGCTATCTTCTCGCCAAACAACACGTAGACCGACCCCCAAACCCTCCAGGCCACTAAGTAGGAGCTCCCCGTTGTTTCATTTTCCATGACATGGCTCGAACCCAGCTAGCCGAAAAGAAATATTGCCTAAGGGTCCATGTACTCGTGCAGTGATATAGTATATGGATAGTTCTCTAAAGTAGGGTCGCCTTTGGGATCCTTTTTTATAAGGGTGTCGTACTATATGGCGCACCTAAAGAAGGACTCCATGTTAGAGAGCTGCCCATGTACCTTGGCATTAACACAGAACCTATGTGGACCCTGAGGGATCTCGCGCATAGGCATAAGCCTGCTGCACTGCAAATCCTGTATGCGACGTCCTTGTTGATAGCCATGTCTGAGTGGCAGTTACGAGACAAGAGGAATGGCTGTACATCGCTGAGTGACGCTGGTGCCCTCCCCGCCCGTCTACATACTGGAGCGCAGCGCGAGAGAAGCTAGCCAATGAGTTTATGATAATGTAGGGGCCGCAATAATTAGAATAGGGTTTCGGGCTCGTCGGTAGTATAATCAAGTAAGGGACGCTGAGGAAAAACATATTGGTCATTGTTTAGGCTTCTATCTTATGTAGTTCAAGTCTTCGGGGGTTCGGCTTCAACCGGAGGCCCAGGACTCTAGACCGCCACCTAAACCCAAAGTCCTAAACCGGTCCTAAGTCTGAACAGTGAATCTACTACTACTACTACTACTACGACGACGACGTCCTAAGTCCGAAGCCTCAACCCATAGTTCCTAAACCCCCATGCACTCAGCCGGATAGCGGTGGCGGCATCAGCAATCGCTCGTCTTCCCCACTGGCAGCAGCCCCGTCGACGCTGTCAACTGCCGCCGGTGTCAAAATGGAGAGGACGAGGCACTACAAAGGCTACAGGGTCTCTGATTTGGGGCTTTTCCGGGCTGTGCCTATCGTCTCCTCTGTAGTTCCTATTTTTTATGACCATTTTCTATAATTTAGGGTCTTATAAAAAGAAGCCCGAAAAGATAAGGACTGCAATGAAGATTGGAGGTAGTCAGCAAAACATTCATGAGGTACAAAGTGTAAGGCTTCGGAGGAGCATGAACGAAGTGTAGGGCAGTGGGTAGTGGATGATCGCAGTCAGACAGAAAATCTGGACTTGTTGAGTGCACAGTTTCGGGTAGTAGGCAGGAACCTGCAGTTCGGTTAGTCGTAAGAACAATTCAAGGCTCATCGAGTGTAGGGTTTCTGGTAGTAGTCGGTAGTCAGCAACACAACCCAGAATTTACAGCTTCCGAGTTGCAGGGTGGTCGACGTACAGATCACGTTGCGATCGTTGGGCATCTCTTCAGCTCTGGTTTCATCATGGTCCATGCTCTGATGTAGCATACCGGGATCCGGAAACCCCGAAACCCTAAGCCAAAATCTCCAAAAGGCGAGAAACACTCATAGCACCCTAAATCCGGCTATCAGTACTAGAACCCCCGTAATCGGAAAAAAACGCGGCCGTTGACCGTTGTTGCCTGAACCGGAGGACGCCACAGCCACACCGAAGGAGCTTCGGTTGCCGAAGGTGGGGGTGTCGATCTCCTGCTTCCATGCACGGCTTAAGGTCCAAATAAGTAGGTTAAGGGGTTAGGTTTCATGTGGAGCTGCAGAGTTTCTCTTTGAAGGAGTAGCTGCAGCACCATATAGCGGCCACAGAAATAAATCGAATCGTACTTTGGGGTATACCATATAAGGCCCATATCTCTCATTCCTATAACGGGGAATGCAACCCTGAGTCTTAGAAGCCCTCGACCATCACCCCCCAACTCTCGCTCCTGACCTCTCCGCCTCCAATTCAGCACCCGCTATTCTTTTCACGAGGCTTCTGCTCCGCCCGAAACCCAAGCTCGAAAACAAAACAAAACGATTTTCCTGTTGACAGGCTGCCTCTGCTCTCTCGGTTCGTACTGCGAGTCCTTCGGCCTCCTTACTACACTCATACTATGACGGTTTAGGGGTTTAGAGTTGGGGTTCCTGACCATAGCCATAACCGTACTGCTACCCATAGGCCCCTAAGTAGCTCCTTTTTGTGGTTTATATTTAGAATCCTATAAGGTAATCCCGAAAAGGAACTACTTAGCGGCCTATGGGTATACTATGCATCCAAAACCCTACTCTAACCATAAAGCCCCGTAGTACAGCATCCCGATGCCCAAGCCGAACAGGTCTCCGACGGGCGCACTTCGCCAGTCAGATCCAAAGCACCCCTGGCACACGTCGGCTACGTAAAGGCATAGTGCACATAGCCACAAACAGGCATTCGTTTGGGGTTTAGGTGCTGAATGGGGCATATGTGGTTGAGGGCTTGGGTGCTTGGGGTTTCGAATTTTCGTAATTAATTGGCTGAATTCGGCATTTAGTGATCAGAACCGCTTTGCTTTGCTGATAGCTCTGCGGAAACCCTGCCAGTGAAAACCCCAACCCACTAAGCCCTCCGAAGGCACCTGGCAACCCTACTCCCCGAAGCCATATTCTTGACCTCAAGGGTGTCTTTTGAAGGCTCCTAAACAGGATCCGTTTAAGGCATTGTAATGTCGAAGCGAACATGGAAGCGACAGGGGGCTTACTCTGATGGTTTAGGGGATATTATAGGGCTCGGGATAGGGCGGATTAGAATAAGGTCCTCGGTGTGCTATGACTATCACCCTAAGGGTCCATGTACCCACATAGTGTCTATTTTGGCCGCCAAATATAAATAAATAAATAAATAAAAATATATATATATATATATATTTTTTGATTGATTGATTGATTGAGGCCAAAGATTATATACTATGTAGCAAAAGGGCCTGCAGGGTCCTGGGCATACATCTACGGAGTCTTCTAGCTAGGATTCGTGGGAAAGCTCCAGTGGAGACGGGGCACCTACGCCGCAGCCTCTAAACCCTAAACCCTGAAGCCCTGAACCCCAAACCTCAAACCCTGAACCCTAAGCCCTGAACCCTAAACAATGAACCTTATACCCTGAACTCTAAACCCTAAACCCTAAAGGCTTACGGGGTTTGGCGAATTCGAGGGCTTGAGCGATTTAGGGCAGGGATCCGGTCTCAGGGCTTTGGGCCTAGGGTTTAGGGACATAGGGTTCAGGGTATATAGGGTTCAGGCTTTAGGGTTTAGGGTTCAGGGCTTTGGGTTTAGGGTTTCGGGTTTGGGGTTTTATCCTGCATGGGGGGTAAGGTGCAAAACGCTCAGGCCTTGGAGTTTAGAACTTCTAGGGATTGCAATGGGGTCAAGCATTCCCTGTTAATTGGAGTTTTTTGAGGGTGCCAAAAAATCTAACTAATGTAGGGGCCTTTAATGATTACCTCTGATATGTTGGTGGTTCCTTATTATAGCTATATATAGTGTAATATATCCCCCCAAAAAAACCTATTCTAAGTATTAAGGCCCCTATCTTAAGGACTTCTTGGACCCCTAGGCTCAGTGTTCACCCGGGCACGGAACAAAGCGCTTGCAAAACCGAAGCTGTCGTCTTGGTGCTTACCGCTTATAGGTTGTATCTCATCGCTTTGAGTGGGCGCTGATTTCAAGCGGAGTGTCTTTTATTTGGGCTACTCTGTGCTGTAAACTGGTGAGTGTGTTCTTGCTTTCCATCAGCTGCATTTTGGCCAAGACAATATCGTATTTGGTGAGCCAGTCGCTCAAGCGGCACTCTGTCTTTGCTAAAGTAGTGGCACACAACGCAGCGCATCGTTTGGTAATTAGGGTTTGGGGTGTAGGGTTTAGCGTTTGCGGTTTAGGGTTTAGGACCTTAGACGAATCCTGTGTTGGCTTTGGGCCATTGGACTAAACAGCAAGCCGAAAAGGTTGGGTCCCCGATGAGGCCTATCCAGGGCGAGATGATCCGTCCGCTTGACGGGCTTTCGCGGCAGCTGGGCCTCTTGTTTCAACCAGTCCCTCCACTAAGGCTATGGGGAAAAGGGGCGTGAGAATTGGATATTTAGGCTGTGCACTGTACACAGTATAGACAGGCATAAGCATGCATAGACAGACAGTTGACCATCGACCTCTATACTCTATGCTGACTCTATACATACATACATCCATCCACATGCATGCATGCATGCATGCATGCATGCATGCATGCATGCATGCATGCACCGAGCACGTCCAGTTGCAATGTCTCTTCGAAACAGATGCAGACATACGTAGAGATCAAAATATGTGCATACCTACCTAGAGATAGACAGACAGGTAGATGGACAGAACAGACAAAAAAGGTAGATACATGTTGATGGCCAAGGAGGCTGGGGGGGGACTTAGGGTCCTAGAACTAAGCAGCAAAAAGTGTCAGAAACCACTATCCTAGACCCCAATACCCCTAAGGCGTCCTAAAGCCTAAACCCATAATTGTTGGCAACTTGGGTCAGGGACGTTCAGGTTTCCTGGAGTGCGTCCATGAAGTTCTGTCCTGCGAAGTCTAGTTAGCCCCCACACCCCGAAAGGACTGGAACGTTTTTTGGCACCGCCGAAGATGAGTTACAGACTCGTTTGCCCTAATACAAGAGGCCATGTGAAACCCAACTAGAACCCTAAACTGTTAAGCCAACAGTCTTGAACAAGTCTTTACTTTGCGTACCTAGATGCAGGCCTCAACCAACAAAGCAACACTCTAAAAACAGCCTGCCCGGGATGCATGTGGTTGCAATTTGGTGTCGGGTTGGGTGCCTAAGGTTTAGGGTTGAAGGAGTAATTAGCTGAGGGTGTTGGGTTATGGTTTAAAGAGGTTTGGAAAGCCGTTTACAAAGCCCCGCCCCCCCCCCCTCCCCCGAACGGCCTTCTCCGCACAAAGCTTGGCGAAGAGAGATTTCCGCAGGCGCTGAACAGGACCCTAACCAAGCAATGCGATGGTGCAAACTGGCTTTTTTTCCGGCAACAACAACACATGTAGGATAGTTTCAGGTAAGATAAGTTGCAAACCCTGAGCCTAAAAACCCTAGGCTAAGGCAAATCTGCCCTCCTTCCTGGCTGATCTTCCACCCAACATGTTCAGCTTTGTTCGGTCTGGTTAGAGCTGTTCAGGGTTTTCGGTTGAGGGCTCAATGTACGCCAATGCTTAATAAACCCCTCTCCCACACAAAAGGATTCTCATCGGGATCCTAATATCGGAGCCTTCGGAGAAAGGGGTTTTAGTCCACATACTCAACTTCCACCATGAAGCAAAGCTCTTAGGGGCCCAAGGGCCTCAGAGCCCTGAATCCTTGGCCCGAAATGGCACCCATAGGCTCCTAAGTAGTTCCTTTTTGTGGTTCATATTTAGAATCCTATAAGATAATCCCAAAAAGGAACTACTAAGGAGCCTATGGGAAGGCCCTCCCTCACCGAGACCGAAGCTTGAGAAGCCTTCATAGCCCGCGGATACCAGCAAAAAAACGACGACACCCACGGAATTCAAACGCGTAGCGCTTGTTTCTTCCC
>CAJNJA010073141.1:10625-20625 GCA_905231915.1 Symbiodinium necroappetens | reverse complement strand
GAAAATGTGTGCTTTGGCCTCGAATGGTACTAAAGCGGTACTAGGACCAGGACCAAAGTCTGCACTGTGTGTATATTCATGTACAGTCAAAGTAGACATTTGGACCCTTGTGGTAATTCGGGCAGTTGCAGCGGTGACAAGATGTAGCACTGAGACGCCGGCAGCTGCAAAGATCTGAGCTGCACCGACTGGGCCTGCGACATCAGGGCTCCCCAGGTCCCGAAACGCTGCACCCCAAAGCCTCAAACAGTCTGTGAAGAGCCTGCACAGGAGCACACTGGAGTACCCATCATACTCCTCTTCCTCTGGCAGAGCCGATGAGCAGAAATACTGTGTGAAGCTCAAACGCCCGCAAACACATGCACGAAATCGTCGAGAAACTCTCCCCCCCCCCCCAAACCCCCCCAAAGCCGGAAGCCACACTCTAATCATCCCAACCCCAACCCCTAAACGTTGAACCCCAAAGCCAAAGCATCAAACATCTTGGACCCTGAAACCCCTATGAAAACAGACCCAGAAAAGAGACCGCGTCTGCACCTTGGTCCTGTTCCATGGACAAGCAAAACGGTACGCCTACAATCTGTATTACCGGCTGAAAAACAGAGCAAACAGGATATCTTCTGTGTCTGCTGCAGCTCGTCTCCTGGCCCGGGCTTCAAATCACAAAACCACATTCAGACCCCGAGGGCGTCAAATCAAAACCTAGAGAGCCCTCAGCCTGCGCAGACTCTCCATCCACCCTAACTTAGGGCTTAGGGTTTCGGGGTTTTGGGGGTTTAGGATTAGGGACCCTATTTGAGGGTACAAGGAGGGTCCTGGTAGGTAAAGGGCCCGGGATGGCTGATCGGAGATGGAAGGACTCGGCGAAAACTGCTAGATTCGCAGCAATGCGGAATAACTTGATAAGATCCAGCGGCATGTTGCTAAACAAGTCTGCTGAAGACACTGGAACCCGGACAATGGACCCTACTTCCTAAAGCCTAGAGGGCTGCAATCAGCCTGAAAACGTATCTTCCGCATCTTGAGGCCTGCTGTTGGAGAAACCAGCCGCGATCATCTTCCTTGTCCTGCATTGGCCCGACTGTGCGCAGACGGCAAGAACAAGTTTTAGGGTCCAGGGTTTAGCGCGGCTGAAAATCTGAGCTCCCCAACTGAAGTCCAATAAACCTGCCCTAGTTTCCGGGACACTGAACTCCACTGCCACAAGGCGTCGAGACGTTGGGTTCCCGCTTTCGGGATTACGATGGGGGTGGGGCAGGGAGCGATTTCAACACAGAGGTAGTGAAAAGCCCTATAAACCCTAAACCCTTAAACCCTAAACCCTAAAAACCCTAAACCCTAAAACCCCTGAACCCTAATTAAACCCTAAACCCAAAACCCTTAAAGCCTAGACCCTAAACCCCTAAACCTGAACCCCTTTTTTCGAGAAGTGACTGGAAACCCCAAAGAAGAACACAAGTTCCTGGCCTCGACCCTGACACGTAGGCTTTCTGAGTTTCCTGGTAGGCCCCTAAGTAGTTCCTTTTGGGGATTGCCTTTTAGGATTCTATATATAAACCAAAAAAAGGAACTACTTAGGGGCCTATGGGTAGGGCTAGGGTTTAGGCTAGATAGGAACCGAGCTCTTGGAGAAACAGAACCTGCTGTAGTGGTCGGAAACATTAGCCGTAGTATTCTTATTCCCTTATTCACCGATTATATCAGATGCTAAGCTAAGTAGCCGCTCAATAGACCCCCAAACCGCATTTTAATTACTTACGGCAGCTGCTCAGGCACTGGAGCACCAAAGACTTGAAGCCAAAAAAACCGAAACCCCAAATTTTGAGTCCCACCCAGAGGCCCCCAAAGCCCCACTAAACTTCGAGCCCTGACGCCCAGAAGCCCTAAACCACAAGCCCCAAACTCATCTCTATTAGGGTTTAGGGCATAGGGTTTAGGGTTTAGGGCTTAGGGTTCTGTTGCACCCAAGAAGCCCTGAAAGGCCTAAAATCGCAGTCCTTCGACGAGAGCTGAGGCTCGACTTCTTTCGGTGCCGGCCGTCGGTTGGCCTTCGAGCGAAGGGATCTCAAGAGGCCGCATGAGTTCATTCTTTCGGGGTTTAGGGCTTCATGGGTTTGGGGTTTGAGGTTTAGGGTTCAGGGTTCAGAGTTTAGCGTTTAGGGTTTAGGGCTTAGGGTTTAGGGCCCTAAACCCTAAACCCTTCATGGGTTCAGGGTTCTGCGGCTGTTGGGGTGGAGGGTTAATCTTGCCGGGTGGGGGGATGGAGGGCCATGATACTCTTAGAAGAGGTCTTTGGGGTAAATAAGACTAGAAGCAGTAGGACCTCGAACGAATGGCAGCCCATACACATACATGCACATATGAGTATAAATATTGACTCCCTACCATTGCTTCTGCCCCGGGGGTCAAAGAAAGCACCATGAATCAAAGGCTGTATCTTATACCCCAAAACACCCCGGCAAAAGCCTGACCAACCCTGCCTAGAACACACCACCACAATTCTGAAGCCCCATGCTACAGCACAAGCCAAAGAAAGAGGCCGGATCCGAAAGCCTCAGCGACTGCCTCACCCAGAGGTATGCCTCACCACAGGGGGTTCAGGGTCTTATGGTTTAAGTGTTCTCGGCTTATCCATTGTATATGACAGATCTCAAAAACTGCTGGCACGGGCTTCTGTCGTTCGGTGTTGAAGACATGGTTGCCCCGCCCAGAATTTATGCAGGTTTGCAGCCGTCGTGTAGTGTTCCATGGTTTAGGGTTTAGGGTCCAGGGCTTAGGGTAATTCTGAGGCTGAGGGTTTCAGGAGGGAACCTCCCAAACCGAAAAAACAAAAGCTGACGATGGAACCTTATGGAGTCCATAGAGTTCAGGGCTTCAGTTGCGCGACCACTGAATCTTTTTTTCCCCAGGACCTGAAACTTCAAACGCCCCACCCAGGCCAGCTCTGCTTGATGTATGACCACGACAGTAAGTAGCAGAGCGTTTGTTTTCTTTCGAGTTCTGGCAAAAGCTTATTCTGCAATGCCCCTGGAACGAACAATCTGGAGACTGAGTTCAATCCCTAAACCATGAACACTGACGCTTGTGGAGGAGAAGTTCTTATCGGGCTAGGCAGGAGATGGTCAGGATCTGTTCGGACTGATGCGGAAGCAAGGGTTTGAATGATTCATCGTGAGCCCCAGTATAGTCGGCCTATTTATATCTATCATATAAATAGCTAAATAAAAAGGATGTATATATATATATACATACATCTATATATACATGTCTAGACTGTGATACACCCCCCCCCCCCCCCCACACGCTCCGGATCATGAAGGCCCCGACCTCTACATGAGGTCCTAGAGCTTGGGGTTCGAGGTCCTTTTTATCATCGACCTACAGAAACCCATGTCCCAACCCTTTGGAGTCTAGACTGAGCCCTTGTAGTAATACCGTTTAGTAGTAGAACCCTTAACAGCCCTAGACATCCCTAGACCGCAAACCCTTAACCTCTTAACCCCTATTCTAGAGGCCTCAATAAGTAGAACGGAGCTTTGGGCTCCTTTGTATGTCTATAGTTATACTTAGTTGCTGAGTTCATATATGTATTATTAAAAATTTACACTTTCAGTTCTATAAGGGCTCATATTATCCCAAAAAGTTTTAAAGTGTAGTAATTCAGCAACTAAGTATAACAAGGAACCCTGGAAACCATCTAGGCTTCCATCTTAAACCCTTAAGCCACAAAGCTGGAGGCCTGTCTTCTGGCCCCGAAGAGGATTCTTCGGCCGCCCTGGGAGCAGCCAGCGGTTGGCCGTAGGCGGCTCCTTGCTGGCGTCAAGCTTGGGGAGTTAAATTTTAGGGATTCAGGAGTGTAGGGTTTAGGGTTTAGGGTTCAGGGTTTAGGGTTTAGGGGTGTAGAGGATTACTGTAAGCCGCACTGTCATCTCGGGCAGTTGGCAGAAGGTGCTGACATTCTGCCTACCAAGGAGCTTCTGGAACAAGCCGATGAAAAATCGATACTGAAGGGAATTTGGGTTTAAAAGTTTTAAAGTTTAGGGCTTGGGGTTTCGGACTTCGGGTTTAGGGTAACTCGGGCCTCAGGGTCCCTGATGCCCCAGCTGCACGGGGTACACAGGTAAGTGCTCAGGGATGGGGGCTTAGGTCGCGTCTGGGGCGCCTGGATGTGTGCTTGCAATCGTAGCATGACCTCAAGCCTGCAATGCATAAAGCTTGCTCAAAAAACGTGGAGTCGTTGGGCAACCTCTACCCCCAAGCTCACCGATTTTTGACTCCCTAAAGCCTAAACATAAAACCTAGACCCCAAACCCACAATCCTAAAGGTCCTACAGCCCTAAACCCAAAGTTCGCTTGAATGGGCACCAGCCCTCCAAGCCGAGCAACCGAGGCTTGGGGTGCACATGGCTAGTTTTCTAAACTAGGGTCCGGTTTAGGATCCTTTTTATCAGGGTGCCGTACTATATTGGGGACCTAAAAAGGGACCCTACTTTAGAGAAGTACCCATAAAGTTCTCTTTTTGCCTACAATAACGGACTGTCGGCAGCCCGCTTGCCCGGACCGGGCACAGGGGATTTATATAGGCCTTTGGGGCTCAAGAGGGCTTGGATTCCCCTACCAAATAAGACACCTCTCATCTCCAGCCCAGAAACCTGAAGAGTCCAGAATACCCCCCCAAGCCCGATCGACATCTCCGCATTCCATTCCCTAACAAATTTATAAGCTTTCAAGTATCAGAGCCCTTTTTTGGCGCAGGCAGCAGAAGGCCTCAATCGTGTCGAGGTGCGTCTTGCCATCACTCTTGGTGGCAATATCGTGCTTGGCCTCAATTTTGCCACCTTCGGCTTGAAGAAAACGCGCTTGTTTGTGCACACCTCGTCCGGCATCGTCGTAGGCCACGACGGAGGCCTGCCACCGTCCATTTCGAGTCGATTCTAAAGAGATGCGTCTCTGTGGAAATGCTTGGGAGCGGGAAGGACATGCTGAACTTGATGACATCCGTTTTGGTCTTCAGCTTGGGCTTCTCATCGAGCTTATCCAAAGAGATTCCTAAACGTGATGATCCAAGGCCACCGGGAGCCCTATACATCATCGTCCTTAGTCCTTACAAGCCGGAAATGCCTGGGCGAAGCCAAACAACTCCCAGTACGCAAAAAATCACGAAGCCTGATTAAGGACCACACTGGCTCTATGAAAGGGTGCTTGGGGTCTTGGCCATTGCTCATCCCTAAACCCCGAACGCCAAAACCCTAAAACCGAAAGCCCCAAAAAACCCTACAACCACAACCCTAAACCCCAAACGCCCTACAACCCTAAAGCCCTATACGGCCCTAAATGCCCTAAAGCCCAACAGCCTGATTCCAGGCAGCTCTAAGCCCTCCAACCCTAAAGCCCTACAGCCCTAACACCCTGATTCTAGGCAGCCCCAAAAGCCCTGAAAAGCCCTCAACCCTAAACCCTGAACCCTAAGCCCTAAAACCCTCTGAGCTTGCGGCAAGGCTAGAGCACTTCGTCGAGAAGTGGTAGCGGGACGGACTCAAAGAGTCTCCTGGCGGAGTTGGGGCGGTCGAGGGTTTCAATTGCGGGCTTAGGGTTTCGGGTTTAGGGTTTAGGGTTTATAGGGTTTAGGGTTTCGGGTTGAGGGTTCAGGGCTTAGCATTTAGGGCGTAGGGTTTCAGTTTAAGAGTTTAGGGTCTAGGGCCTGGATTTGATGGTCTGGGGTCTGGATTTTGGGTTGTAGCATTTTGGATTTCAGTGTTTTAGTTCGTTGTTCATCGCCTTTTTCCGTCTGCTAGGTTGGATTTCTAGTTTAGGGTGTAGGGTGTAGGACTCACGGTGAACAGCTTGGGACAGCTTCGGGTTATCCAAATTTTCGGTCTTAGAGTTGACCCTGCCGGTTTTCACGACTATCTGACGTTTCTGGACGGTTTGGGGTTTAGGGTTTGCGGGGAGACAGCGTGTCAGTGTAGGCTTCGGTTTTGTCCTAACCCTACTACCCAAACCCCAACTAACGTGCAGCTGGTAGTGGTGGCCGAGTCCGAACCTAGTAGGATTCAGCTTTCGGGTGTAGGGTGCAGGGATGCGGTTCCGGAAGGTGCAGACGAGCACAGAGTCCTAAGCTTTCAACAACGAACCTAACGAAACGGACGACTTCCCAGGCGCAACAGTCCTGTCGGCTTGGACAAGAAGTTCTCCACTTCAGCGGCCTGCCAGAACCGACTACGAAACACTTCGTCAACACCGGCCCGTCCTCGCTTCCACCATACCCATCATCGCCTGCGCCACCAACTGCATCATCAGCATCATACCCATCATCATCCCCATCATGATCATCATCATCATCATACCCATCATCATCATCATCACCATCATCATCTCATCATCATCGTCATCATCATCATCATACCCATCATCATCATCATCATCTTCATCATCATCATCACCATCAACATCTCATCATCATCACCATCATCATCAGCAACGTCAGAACTTATGACCATCGACAGCAAACATCTTGATCTCTTGACTGTGGGTCGTATTGCCAATGCTAGTCCCTAAGTTTCGGTTCTAATTAATTTGCCTCCCCAATAAGCCGAGGAAACAAAAGGTTAATGTATCAGATTACTACTAGCTTATAAGAACCCAATTAACAAGTTTAAGGGTTGGGTATTGGAGAACTAAGAACTAAGCTATACCCACACCCCGATTCTAACTGTTAAGGCTCCTAGATCACAGCAACCCCAGCAGCAAACCCTTATAGATCCCTTTACAACAACCGCTTATGTAAACAACTCCATGAAAACCACGGCCCCAAACCCTAAACCCCTAAACCCTAAACCCCTTTAATGTAAAACCCTCTGAACCACTTACATAAACAACTTCATGAAGACCGCGGAACCTGTATTACTTTGACCCTCCTGGGCCTCTCTCTCCAACTCCGGTGTGTTGGAGATCTGCATGATGTTCTCCCAGTCCACCTCTGAGTCTAGGGCTTTCGGGCTTAGGGGGTCAGGGTTTGGGGGTGTAGGGTATTTAGGCTACGGCATAGGATGTATGGCCTAGGGGACATTGGAGTTTAGTAGGGTTGCGGTAGTCAAGGAATGTGGGTGGCGTTTTGAATTTTGGCTTCGGGGGCCTACCCGACCCAGAATAGGCTCTGGTTGGAACAAATCGTGCTTGCAAGCCTTGAAGCAAGCCCTGAAACCATGAAGCTCCGCCCCGCAGTGGCCATAAGAATTGGAATCAGGTCTAAATTTTTCGATTGCCGCGCAGGGCGCATAGTTTCTGTCAGAGTTCACGTACTTTGGACTCAAAGGGGTTCCTGGATAGGAAATCCTTTCCAGCCGAAGTATATGATACATAGGTAAATGGACCCGCTTAAAGCCATTCAAGAACCCGTAGGACCCTTGCAGAATCTAGAAGAACAGGCCAAAGTACATCGTACATGGATACATGGACCCTTCTTACGAGTCCCCTATCGATCTCTGAATTAAAGAAAGGTGCATGAACCCCAATACCATAAACCCCTAAACCCCAAACCTAAAGCCCCTAAACCCTAGGCCCCATAAAACCCAAACCCAAAGCCCTGAACCCTACACCCCTAAACCCTAAGCCCCGAAACCCCAAACCTTAAACCCTACAGCCCAAGGCCCTAAATCCTAAAACCGAGTCTACGGGCTCCGACCGAGCCTTGTTCCGGAACTTCTCCAAGACGTCCTTTTCCAGCGCCGAGAGTTCTGAGTCCACCTGCAGGGTTTAGGGTTTAGGGTTTAAGGTTTGTTCCCTTAATAAGGCTTCCTTACAAGTGATCTCTAGGGTTTCTTTAAGGCTTCTTTAAAGGTGACGCATGGTTAGTTCAAGACTTGTTCAACAGTTGTCTATATAGGGGTTACTTTCAGGTTCCCTTGAAGGCTTCTTAACACAGGGGGTACTGTAAGGGTTCTATGATGGGCTTAATGTAGGGTCTGGGGTGTCGGGTTCCTACAGTTTCCTTGAGTCCTTGAGCTCTTTGTACGTAGGGTTTCTGCAAGGAGCCGGAACTCCGCTCTATGGGTTACTGGGCCTCTTCGGATTTTGCAAGCCCCTTGAAGCCAAGCAGGACAATGGTATGTTTAATAAGCCGTTGGCTCCAAAATTACGGTAAAACTAAAAAACGATTCCTACGGAACAACCAGCGGGAAGCTAGGGATTTTGAACGATCGTGGACCCGAGACCGTAAACTCTAAACCTGCATACATATCTGGGCTTCAGTTCTCCGACCCCTGACAACCAACCCCAAAAGCATCATCTATCAACCCTAAACCGATTACATCGTAGTACTAAAACCCTAAACCCCAAACCTCCAAACCCCAAGCCCCTAAACCAAAACATCGCGGGGTGCCTGCGCACAGTGGTCCCGGATGCTTTTCAGCCGAGGCATCTCGATGGTCTCTAGGGGAACCTCCCCAGCTCGATTTTGAGACTTCCTTTAGGGTTTAGGGTTCCCATAGATAAGGGTTTAAGGTTTAGGGCATAACATTTGGAGCGTAGGGTGTGTTCCTTTAAGGGGCCCTATGTGCACAGGTGTGGGATTTAGGCTTTGGGGAGTTTGGACTTAGGGTTTAGGGCGGACTCCGGTAAGAGTTTCTATCCATACATACACACACACACATACATATATATATATATACATAGATATATACATACATACATATATATATATATATTATTTACTTATTTATATATTTCTTTATTTATACAATTATTAATGTATTTGTTTATTTATACATACATAGATATACACATATGAGGATTCCTCCAAGGGTTCCTTGGGCTCCTTGGAGGAATCCGTTTAGGCCTCTTTCCGGGGCTCCTAGGGTTCCGCGAGGCCTTCATCAGGCTTCCGTCTCTCCAGCACGGTTCTAGAGCTTGAGAATTTGAGGGCTTAGGGCTTAGGGTTTCAGGCTGTGGGGTTTAGGGTTTAGGTGTGTGGGATTTTGAGTCTCTTTTAGAACATTTGGGCATGGGCTTCAGGTCTGTTTAAGGATCGGCACGGGTTGTGTCTTGGAGAGTGTAGGGGTCGTAAGTTGCTCCCACAACGATTTCCGTCTATTTAACTGTCTAGTACATTTGAAAATAAGCCTGAACCCTAAACCCTAAAGTTGTTAGGGCTTTCTATCTACCCCGATGAAACTGAAGCCGACAGTCCGGCAAATCTCTAGAACATGCAGGATTCGGGATCTATGTTGCTTTGTTGTGTCTGTCTAGTGCTTGTGGCTTACGGGAGGATGTTTTTCTTCTTTCTATTTTGTGGCTTAGGGAGCTTAGGGTTAAGAAGTTAAGATTTTCACAGGTGTGGAGGTTAGGTGTGCAGATATGTTCGGAATTTTCCAGGAGCCTATCTAGGTTGCTTTGCGAAGAGGTCGGTGCTCGGCCTTCATTAGATGTTTGGGGGAAAGGGTGCCTTCTCGATTCATGGCAACTGACGGGCTCGGGCGCATGTCGGGTTTATGCGGTTGGTGACCATATACACTGATAAAATAACCTTCGATTCTGAACGGGGGCACAGGACAGTGTCGCTCTACTTGGACACAGAGTCTAGAGCCTCTTGTCCTTCTCGCTTGGGAGCTTCGGATATCGTCTACGGAAGCCAGGCATGGATGAACCCATTTCAATGCTATTCGACCCCACGGCAAGATGCTCTGGTACATAGACAGAAGTAGGAGCCCCAGAAAACACAAAAAAATACCTAGACTTCTCAGGAAAACAGACCTGCAAGGGGATAGGTTTAGATAGCATGTGCTTATGTGCTGTTCTAGTCCCCAAACGAAGCGAATGCTTTCGAACCGCTTCAGGCCTGCTCTGAGATGAAGTGAGTGTGGTGACTCAAGATCTCGATCCTGAGCGATTAGGGTTTAGGGTTGAGGGGTTTTGGGGTTTAGGGTTTAGGGTTTGGGGTTTAGGGGTTTAGGGTTTTTAGGGTTTAGGGTTTGGGGTTTAGGGTTTTTATGGTCTTTAGGGT
>CAJNJA010073141.1:0-10602 GCA_905231915.1 Symbiodinium necroappetens | reverse complement strand
CCCCCCCCCCCCCCCCCCCAGAGCCTCTAGAACCCTGTCTCAAGCAGTAGGCACTCATGCAGAAGCGGATCGTTCATATGCTCTACCCATCGGCAACTAAGTAGTTCCTTGTTGGGATTACCTTATAGGATTCTAAATTAAAAAACCCAAAAAAGGAACTACTTAGGCACCTATGGGTAAGGTAGTTCCTGAATTAAGGGGTTTGAGCGTCTGCTTCGGAACCCGCAAAACTGTCAAACTCATGGTCCCTCTGGAGAGCCCTATATACTTGCACTCTTAGTATAGTACCCTAGAGTTTGGAGGCCCAAAAGGGACTAAACCCTACTTAGAGGCCCAGGGGACTTTGTAAGTAGGTTATAAGTAGAGTTATAAGTACCCTTAATGGAATTACCACAATTATAACCCTACTTATAACCGACTTACTAAGTCCCCTGGGCCTCCAAGTATCGGTCTAAGCTCGAAGGCTGAGTGGGCACGAGAGACCGTAGCGGGTTTAGGGTTTTAGGGTTTAAGGGGCTTCGGGACTGCAGAGTGCTTTAACTTGAGGGGCCTTCATACTAGAGTTGAATTCGGGGTTTGGGGATGTACTAGACCCCTTTTGTCAACGGAATCCTGAGGAAAGGGTGTGAGTTACTAGTTATTCAGGTCAGGTTCAGGACTGAAGGCGTGCCATTAGTTGGAAATCACACGAAATCTAGGTTATGTCTGAAGCAGGGGTTGGGTTGGTTGGTCTAAACCCTAAACCCTAAACCCCCGTAAACCCTAAACCCTAAACCGGGAAGAGGCTAAGGGTCGAGGTAACATCAGCTCTTCGATTCAAGCAGCAGCAGCCCCCTATCACGAGCGCAGGTTGGCCACTGAGTTCCAAGCCTAAGCCCTATAAACCAAGTTTGGAGTTTTTTTTGTGGTTTTTGTTTAGCTCCTTTTTCCGCATGCAGAGTCTACAGTCGAAAGACCCAAAGGGCCAGGAGTTTAGGGTTTAGGGTTTAGGGAAAGCCCTAAACCCGTAAACCCGAAACCTTGCACAAAGGGTTGATTTCTCGCGGTTGCCACGCTTGTCTGTACATGCCTCTACAGCAGGGTGCTGGGCACACATGGCCCCACCGCACTTTACAGAGCTTGCCTTTCTCAAAGGGTCCAAAGTACGTGTATAGTGGAATGTAGGGTTTCTATATTCAGAATCCTTATTATGATTTTGGAAAGTATCCCCCAGAACAGTACCTAACACCCTTTGCGTTTGAAAGCATAAGAAAGACCATAAACCCTAAAACCTAACCTAACAGTACGGTCTAGAAACCGAAAGAGCAAAATCCTATTAGGATCCTTCAAAACAGGGCGCCGAGATCAACACAGACAACCTCGTAGACTCGTAGACCAGTTAGAAGTGGTTTTAGGGCTTTTAGGGTTTAGGGGGGTCTAGGTACATCAAATTGTAGCCTGAATAACTATCGATTCTAATCCGTAGGGTTCCTGCTATGAGCATAATCATAATGACGGCCAAGGCTCTTTTCTAACTGTTCCCAAAACCCCGGTGTACCTTCTGTATATTCGACCAGTATAGCCGTTTCAAGGCATGGGGGCTCCTGGAAGAGCACCTGCCAGCAATTGATGCTAAAGAAACCCTCCCTAAACCCTAAACCCTGCTCTCACTTCTCAGGCCTCTACGTGTAATGAGGATCCTTATCTTGGGGGTTGTGTTAAGGTCCTGTTATCTTCGAGATCTGAAAGCATGATAGGGTTTAGGGCTCAGGGTTTAGAGGTTACGGCTTCGAGTTGAGAGTTTTGGGTTTAGAATCAAGCCCGGAATGGGAGACTTGACCTCTCAGCCACTTGCCTCTCAGTAAGCACCCCGTACCTCGCGCAAAGCTCCTGGTACCAGCCTGGACGCAGGTGTCTATGGCTTACTTAGATACCCAAACCCCTAAACCCTAAACCCTAGCTCCAACTAGCCGATCCGACTTTACCCTAAACTCTGAACCCGCCAAACTTAGAACTTAAAGCTCGGGGTGCAGAGCTCAGGAAGCTTTGGATTTAGGGAAACCCCTCTATGCCCTCTGTTCAACCCTAACTAAACCCTAAACCCTAAACCCCCTAAACCCTAAACACGCACATCCGAAGAAGGGGGTACCTTCCTTATGATCCCTAAGACAAGGTAGACCACGCTACCTCGTTAAGGGGATTCGGCTCTGAGTTCAGAGCAAAAAATGAGGTCCGTATGTGGACGTACATGTATATGGTATAACTAGTTTTCGTATTTGTCATACTCTGAACACGTAAACGGATATGCAGATGTGTCGACATGTATGTGCAGAAAAACAGATCGCACCTATCTATCTATCTATCTATCTATCTATCTATCTACATACATATGTATGTGTATATACATATATATATATACATACATACACATGTGCATGCTTTATTTGTAGATACACACATCCACACAAGTTCTACGTAAACAACGTTTACTACAGGGATTGTTGCCGGAGGTTTGACGCTTCTGACTGAAGTCTTATCAGTATGTAATTAGGATGTACTGCTTAGGTCTTGGGTCTTGGGACTTCGAGTTCATAAAGTCTAGGGTTTGTTCTTTCGATCCTGGATCGCCGTGCCAAGCATAGTCCATGGTCAGCTCTTCACCAGGTTGAATGTCGCGCAAAGCACCGTCAAAACCGATGGTCGGGGTGGAGGAATGATTGGTGAACCTGAGCTCTCGAGGTCTTGGCTTTTTGGGGCTCGCGGGTTTGCAGAGCTTCTGGGGTTTGTAAGGTCTATACCCAGCTGAGTGGGGTGACACCCCCCTAACCCGAAACCCTAAACCCTAAAGCCTAAACTTTAAACTCTATAAACCCTAATACTCAAGCAGCCACTAAGAAGACGCGCCAAACCTTTGCTCGGCCACCTCGTACAAGACACACCCTATATTCCATACATACTGGCTACTAAACAGAAATTCTCAAGCACAAAAACCAACCAAAAAAGAAGTCCGTACCTTAATGATTGGAATAGGTATTCCATATATATATATATCTATATATATATATATATCTATATATATATATATATGTGCGCCGGCTACTAAACCGAAATTCCTACACAAAACGGTCACCTTCATCGCTAGAATAGGCATGTGGGTATGTTACACTTTACTTGCAAAACGGAATGAAAAGGACTAGTCGGGCTAACATTACAAAGAATGAAGCTTCGCTATGTACGGTCGATACCAGGATGAAACGCAGACCGGTAAAACCTCAATTAACACCAAAATCCTGGACCCTAAACCCAAAATGAAAGACATTGCAAAGTCCTACAAAAACCTTACGAAAAAAAAACAAAAAAACACCTGATAACCCCAAGCCTCAAGCCCTAAACCACGGACCTTCATAAACGAGCTGTATAAAACGAACTAAAAATAGGCTGGCCCGTTAACACCTCCGACGAATCTTCGTAAAAAAAAGATCCTCTTAAGCTTATCCCAAAGGCCCACCCCAAAACTCCTGAACCATGGAAACTAGGCACCGACCCGCATCTTCGGGGTTCGAGTTGAAGTGTGTCAGGTCGTCCGGTAGGACGAAGCCTTCCCAGAAAGGTCCATACATACTACCATTACGGAATTAGGTCCCAACGGACCATCCTTATTATGGTTTAGTGGGCCTAATTCCATGATAGTTGTATGTATGCCCATCAGGAGTTCGAGACAAAAAAACTTGGGAAGCGCAATCATGCAGTGCATGTGCAGGGATTTCTTCCAGGGCTTCTAAAGATAACTAGAGCTTCGTTTCCGGTTGTTTATGTATCGATTTCAATAATGGTGCTTTGGAGGGTTGTATAAGGGTTGTATCATAGGGGTAGGGCCGGCACGGGACTATACTTCCTTAAAGAGGCCTTACTACGTCCTTATTGCAGTGACTCAAGCCCCCTACCCCCTAAACCCAACCCCCCTAAGGGTCTTTTTTAAGATCCTTATGATTAACACGGGGCTGGAGCTTCGGCGCTAAAGGCATGGAATTTAGGCATCAACTTCTGCGCCGGTATAAGCAATCATAGCTATGATCCATATATTGTCCCAAGCCCTAAACCCTATATTGTCCCTATTTCACGAAATTGTGGAGGTTCCATACAGTTTAAGGGGTTCTACCGGAGCACCTCTACTATGAAATGACGGGACAGTAGAATATGGTAGCTATAGGGCTGTGTGGTGTAAGACGACGTCTTTGGCGTATGCTTTCGGATGTGTGAACATCGAAGCAGCAAAAGGGCTCGTGAGTCACCCGGAGCAAGTAAGATACCTTTAATGAACGCCTAATGGGTCTTTAGGCTTTGGGTATAGGGCGGTCTAGGTGTCGTAGAGGCATCTATTGACAGGCCTAGTCCAATGCCTTGCAAACGAAGGCATGCCCTCAAGAACCCAAGTCCAAGAAAGGCGGTTTAGGATGTAAGTTTTTAGTTTTAATGAAAACGGTGTAGGATAGGCTTTAACGGGTCTTTAGAGTCTAGTGTTTAGGGCGCCGCACTAGAAAGCCTTGTCGTAGGAAGACAGCCGCTTCGATGGGTTGCATCTTCCCCAGAACCTCCTCCATCTCAGATTCATGGATCCGGTGAACCAAATCCGTCCATTCCCAAACCTCGCGGGCGTGAGTGAAAGCAGTCACGCGTGGCGGGTTTTGCAGCGAAAACTCACCGGTTTGGGATCCACGAGGTTCAGGCCACCACAGCTGCTATCACCACCAATACTTCCACTACGAGAACTGCTATTACCACTACGACCACGGCGACGACCACTGCTACTTCACCTACTGTACTGCTACTACTGCTACTACTGCTACTACTGCTACTGCTGCTACTACTACTGCGACTACTGCGACGACGACGACTACTACTACGACGACGACTACTACTACTACTACTCCTGCTGCTGCTGCTACCACTACTGCTACTGCACTGCTACGGCTGCTACTACTACTACTACTACTACTACACTACTACTACCACCACTAGTACCATTTCTGCCACTACTACTGCTACTATGCACTACTACTTCGGCTACTTTTTCTACTGCTCTACTTCTACTTCTGATGCTGTTACCACAACCACCACCACCGCCACCACCGCCACCACCACCACAACCACGATCACGACCATGACTGTCACGACGACGACGACGACGACAACTACCACGACGACGGCGACGGCGAGCAATTACTACTGATGCTACTGCTAGTGCTGCTACATGCTATAGAGACTCTATCGTGAGCTTCCGGTTTCGAAGCGGGTGCATTGCAAATGCGATCGTCTTGTCGAGCTTCTGCGAACAGGTGAAACATTTGGCTCCAGGCAGCCAATCCAACAAATGCAGGCTTTGGAGCTGATGACAGAGAAGAAATGCAGAAGGTCGGAAAAGTATGGTTAAGACTTGATTAATATATGAGTTGGAACAGTATGGACTAGTCGCTTTGTGCAGCCCTTCATACAGCAATAGTACAATATACCAAACCCTATTATTACTATTAATATTTTGAACCCCGTATTCTCTCTATCTATCTATCTATCTATCTATCTATCTATCTATATACACCTTTATAGATATATGTGTGCTTTGAATATGTTCAGTACCATGTAAAACTCGAGTCCGAACTACAACACGCCAACGGAAGGGGCCTAGGATTTGGGGGTTTTAGGGTTTAGGGTTTTAGGTTCCCCAGTAGCCCCAGGGTACCCTTTTTCCTACTCTTTGGTTTTAATAAGGGAACCCCCCAAAAAAAAAGGGCAAAAGGGGTACTACTGGGGGACCTAGGGTTTAAGGGGCGTTCAGGCCTAGGGTTTCGGAACTTCCTTGATCTTTCCAGAACCAGCAGCAGCTGTGCCCTTCTTGATGAAGGCCGTGGCAAAGACACCCTGGTGCCCCTCGCCTGGGCTGTCGCTGCAATTTTTGTCTTTCAGTCTTCCTTGCTATTATTTTGTAACTCAATACAATCTCCTTGAGACTTCGTGAAACATTAAGTTTAGCCTTTGTTAGCCTGCTCAAAACAATTCCTCAACAAGAGCCGCGTCGCCGTAGGCCGTCGCAGGGCGCACCTCCACGGGAACCAAGAAGGCCGGCAGCAAGGGCTTCGGATGGCTATCCGCAGGAGACATGGCTTCGAAAGCTGTTGCACAGTTTAGCCTACAGCGTTCAAGGTTTAGGGGTTCAGGGCTTCGGGGTTTCGGGGGTTTAGGGGGGTTATGTTCAGGGAGTGAGGGGTTGAGGATTTAGTGTCCATAGCTCGAGGAAGCTGTGGTCGTGTGGTTTTGAACACGGCTTCACGTCCTGAATGGCGTTTGTGGCGGATTTAAGTCTTTTGGGGCTTGAAAGTTACTGAAGCTGCAGCAACGGTCTTTCTGCATGCATGGATGTCATTGTCGTGCACCTGGTGAATGACTAGGGAATTGGCTGCTGAAACTTCTCCCGAACCTTGACGCGTCAAACGCTAGGCCCTGAGCCCGGAAGCCGTTTTCGCCGTAAACCCTAATTGCTGCTGTTGTTCTAGGTGGAAACAAGAAGACTGCTCCCACCACCAACAGTCGCAGCAGTCGCACAGCTAGAGGGAAATGGCAGCTGCAGCCGCAGGAAGGCTGATTTGCAGGGCGTGTTGACTCCATGCCTGTACAGTAAACCCTAAAATGCCCTAAAACCTAAACCCTAAACCCCTAAACGCTGAGACTAACCTAGTAGATCAGGGCTGTGGTGTGCAATGTTAGACCCGAAACCTTCAACCCTATAGTGCAATTAGAGGACTTTCGGGGAACTGCCGGCAAGCATCTGCATCTCTGTGAGGTCCGAAAACATCTTCGGCCTGTCCAGCTTGTCCATTGCTTTCCTCGGCCGGGAAGTGTCGCTAGGTTTGCTGGGTAGGAGCGTTTGGGGCTTTTGTCGGTACCTCTAGTTTCCGTTGTAGTTCCTTTTGGTGTTACCTTAAGAATCCTTAATATAGAATGGGTTAAAACCAAGAAGGGAACTACAATGGAGACTATAGGGAAGGAATCTAGGGAATCTAGGGTTCGAGGTTCAAGGAGTGATGTTTTCGGTTGGGTTAGGTTAAAGGAAACTACAAGTGGGGAGTTTAGGGTATATAGGGCTTCCACAAGGCTTCTACAGGTTTCTATAAGGTTTCTATAAGGCTCCTATAACGGTAACTACGCACCTGAAACTGTCCTAGATTGGGGTTTCAGGGATTTAGGGCTCGGGGTAAAGGCTTTGGCTAGAAGGGCTTGCTTAAAGTTTATTAAAGCCAATCTTGTAATATCAGCGCAGTGGTTTATTGATGTGGAACTAGGCAGCGAAGAACATGCACCATAGGGGGCCTTACCGAGTAGACTAGAGTTTTTGGGCTATACTAGATGACAACCATATTGTAGGATCTATACGGGGATAGTGTTCCTAATTAATCAGAGTGTTAAGTCAGTGCAGAGCTTAGTGCTTGAGGCTTTCGGGCCTCATGTCTGATGTAGAGCCCTGATCCATAAACCCACTGGCCTTGAAGGCAGCAATATCAGGATCCCCAATTTCATGGCTACTCTAGAAAAGAGTTTATTCATCAGGATATCTGCAAGCATAAGGGCTTCGTAGTTGACAAGTTATAACTAATCTGAGTAGTTCTCCAAAGTAAGGTCCCTTTCTTTTAAGTCCTTCTTCTACAGGTGCCCTACTGTTTGGGAGCTCTAAGAAGGGACACGAATTCAGGGGGTTCGGGCTCGGGGCTACTGGCCCCTGATAGTCGAAAAGACCTCCTTTCTGGGGTTCCTTGCTTTGGTTTCTATACATATATATATATGTATGTATATACTTCCTTAACAATGATAGGTCTTGTAGGCCACAAGCAGACGATACTCTAACACACCCCCGCAATCCTAATTTAATCATGCAAGATCCTGAATGAATTGCGACCAGCTACTTCCCCCTGATAGTTTCCAGACTATACTGTAAAATACTCCCTGCAACCCTAGCCTAATCTGCCAAGATCCGGAGTGAATTGCACGCCCATGTTCCTTCCCTCAAACCCGACGATCGACTCCCGACATCACAATTCCCAATCCCTGCACCTGAAAACAAAGATAGATGTTGTACCCTGAACCCTAAACCCTACGGTTGATGATATAAATCCTGCATTACTTTAAGGACCCTACACTATGGGAATTATGGTATATTCCTTATTAAGGTTAATGCAGGAGTTATATTATCAACCGAAATGTGTTCAACCTTCCAAGTCTTACTTGAGCGGCTCTCGGTGCGGCTTTGACTTTCGTCTTAGCTGTTGTTCCTTCTCAAAACTTTAGTACGCTGGAAAGCAGAAAAGCAAGGGCCTGCGACTTTTTGCAACTGGCTAAGCATTCTGTGAGCATATTATGCCGGGGTCAGAAAAAAGAACAAAGGTCTAATGTGAACTCATGTATTTATCTATCCAACCGAACCGTTCATCAACACATACAGGGACCCCTTGCGAACCAATTTCGTCGTCAAACTCCTCGGAGTTTCCCGGCTCAATGAACAGATAGACGAAAAGGGTTTGGGTTTAGCCCTAAACCCTAAACCTTTAGGGCTTCGGGTATAGGCTTTTAAACCCTAAACCCTAAACCCTTTTAGGGTATTGAAAGAGTACTTTTAGGATTGGGCTCTGAGACTTCTCCGCCTCTGCGTTGGCCTCTTCCAGGGCTTTGCCTCGCTTTTGCTGCTTCGGGTTTAGGGTTTAAGGGCTCCATGTACTCACATAGTATATACTTAGGCCCTAAAGTACCTATATAGGAACCCCTTTAAGGCCAAAGTATATACTATATGGGTACATGGAGCCTTTGGGTTAGGGTTTGGGGTTTAGGGTTTGGGGCAAAGGGTTTAGGGCTTAGGGAGTAGGATTTGGAGTTTGGGTTCTGGGCTTAGGGTTTGGGTTAAAGGGTTTGGGCTTGTGGGTCTGGGTCTTGAAACCTTGAAACCCTGATAACTATGGATACCTATAAACAGGAATCGAAAAGGTGATATGGAACCTCCATATAGGTACTAGGACCCTATGTACCGGTGTGTCTGCGTAGATGTAAGCATCTGTCTGACACTTCGGTTCTTTGTATTCATAAGGCTTGGGGGCTTAAGGGGCTAGCAGTTAGGGGTTGCGGTGTGGTTTTACGGGCTCTGCTACTACCACTACGACGACTGCTACTGTTGACACCACTACTACAAAGTAGGTAGTCTACTACCTGTACTGCTACTACTCTAACTCCTATTACCCATACTCGATCGTCTACTGCCGAAAACAAGAAATGGTTGCAGCACAGGCATGGCGGGCCAAAACTACATCAATGTTCGATATTTTTCAACAGCCACTCACAGCAACTTCATGGTAGTTTTGGTGTTGATGACAACATAGTTATGATATGAATAGTGGCAATGGCAACGACAGCACCACAAGCAGTGATTCTATTCACTGCAGACTCCACATACCAGCCCACTGCTCGAGGAATGTGTTGAGGATCCTAAACAGTGGCCTTTACCCTAAACCCTAATAGCCCTAGGCCCAAACACTTAAACCCCAAACCATAGAGGGTGCTGTGTCCGCTGGCACACGCACGCTTGACATTATAATGACTAAACTCGATCAGGTTGAGGCTTATCTACTCAACGCATTACGTTGTGACTAAGAGTCTAACTAGTCTACATGGAATCATTGCAGGACCGGGGCTGAGCCCTCAACACATGTGCCTGAAACTGCCACCGCCACAACTCCTAAAACCGAAACCCTCAAGTTCAAGAACCAGGCTGAAACCTCCCTTGGAGTCATAATTTTTTCTATGGAAAACACAATATGACCATTATCATTCTTATTGTTGTAATTAATATAAAGTATAGATGAGTATTGTCATTATTGTTATTACTTTCTCAGAGCACTAAGGCAACCCTCACAGAACCAAGGTGCAAGACTTCTTGGTGGAGGCCCACTGGTCAGGAAAGCAGGGCATCGCCACCTCACTACCTCGAAACTGACTAGGTTCAGGGCCTTTTGGCGTGGGAAGGTTTGAAGAAAATTTCGGATTTCAGGCTAGGCTTCGCGGGTTTAGGGATTGGGTTCTTGAAGTTTGGGGAATTAGCATAATTCGGGCATAAATGCCTAATCCTAGCACCCACAGCCGTGGTTCAAATTGCCAGGGGGGGTTCTTGATATTCGTGCTCCATTGTAGAAGTGCCTTGTAGCAAGGACTTTTATCTAGGGTTCTATCGTATTGCCCTGTTGCTTTCTGACGCACGTGTTTCCTGAGGGAACGGCATGCGAGCACTCAAGCCCAAAAGAATCTCACACCCATTAATCGCTTGCCCTTAACATTACCCCCCCATGATATAAAAACCTCCCAGCCCCGGGATTTCGCGGTTTCAGGCCCACAATTGAAAGTTAGCCAAAAACATTAAGGGGGCCTAGGACTATATTATAAGTTTAGCAGAGCCAAGATTACAGCAGTAATTACTAACCAAACCGAAAAGACCAGAGCTTTTGGGTTTAGGGGCTTAGGGCTTGGGGCAAGGTTTAGGGCTTAGGGCTTTAGGGCTCAAGGTTTAGGGCTTTTTTAGGGCGGCCCTGCGCGCTC
>CAJNJA010073130.1:0-21595 GCA_905231915.1 Symbiodinium necroappetens | reverse complement strand
TACATATATGTATATGTACATCTACATGTACCTGTATACGTGCATGTATTTTGTGTATGTATTATGTGTATGTATGTACGTACCCCACGTGTGTGTGTATACATACATACATATATATATATATATGTATGTATATATATATTTATTTTTTATTTTATACACATACACATGTCAAAGAGAGGGAGAGGGAGGGAGGGAGGGAGGGAGGGAGGGAGAGAGAGAGAGAGAGAGAGAGACAGAGACAGAGACTGCCTCGAAGGGGATCTTATTACTAACCGAGTGCCTCAGAGTCCGACTGTTGTAGAAAGGGTACCTTGTGTAGGGGCCTGTCACTGAGATCGACGGCTGTCTGAGGCCGGGAGTTGCAGGGGGGGGGGGGTTGTCTTTAGGCCTTTACGACTCAGCTCAGCCCTATGAGGTTTGGAGATGTAGGGTGAAGGATACCCATAGGCCCCTAAGTAGTTCCTTTTTGTGGTTTATATTTGGAATCCTACAAGGTAATTTTCCAAAAGGAACTACTTAGGGGCCTATGGGTAGAGATTAGGGTATTGGCCGGATGGTCAGAATGAGACCTACGGCATCGAGGATGATTACGATCGTGAATAGCGTGCTGTTGAGGAATATGGTTGTGATGGTCAACCTCGTCATCGCCATCGTCGTCATCATCATCGTCATCATATTCTTCTGCACCTTCGCCCCTGATCAACACCATCTTCCACTCCGTCATTCCTCCACCCTCCCCTTGCTCGTAGTGTTTAGGCTTCAACCCCCTCGGTAACAAGCCGAACTAATTCGACAGCCTATTCAAGCCTTGAATACTAAGCTCTTACACCCTTACGCCGCCAAATTCCAAAACGTGCACCCATTGCGAAAGTTCACCCCTTGTTCAGGATGAAACTGTCAAGCAAGGTGGCAAAGCTCGGTGACATCCTCATTTCAACCCCAAGCAAACCCTCTTTTCTCTTGAACCGTTGCGGTATTAATTTCAACCCAAAGCCCTGAACCCCAGAAACTTTATAAGGCCTTAACCCTATACCCTAAATCTTAAACCCCAAACTCTAAACCCTAAGCACTACATTAACTCTATTAGGCCTAAATCCAAAACCCTAAACGGCCCTAAATCCTAAGCCCTAGGCACTACATTACAGGGCTTCGGAGTCTGAAGGAAGCCGCGGGACCAAGGCAGCCGCGAGGTCGCTTTTGGACTCGGGATGAGCCATGGCGGAAGCGACGCAAAAGGCTTCGTTTTTTATTTTTTAGGGTTACGGTTTAGGGCTTAGGGTTTAGAGTTTAGGGTTTAGGGCTTAGGGCTTAGGGTTTAGGGTATTAGGGCTTCGGGCTTGTATGGATTAGGCTTTGGGGCTTAGGGGTTTGGTAAGGGTTCCGTAAGGGGGCTAGAATATGATGTCGTGAGGGTTCTGCATGGATCCTTCAAAATCTAAATATAGGGTCCCTTGTTAGGTCCCCAATATAGTACGGCACCCGTATAATCGAAAACTACCCACAGGGTTTTTTTCTGGTCTTTTTAAAGCTGCATACCGGCTCTGATTCCGAGCGGGTTTCGCGGTTCAGGGTTTGAGACCTCGCATCTCTTCGTTTCTAGTCTGTCCGGCTTGCTTTAAGGGTCCCTTTAAATCATTTCGTTCAGGGCGTGGTCCGGCTAATGTTGCATTCAAGCTTCGGGCGAGAAGCCGAATTTTGGGCCTCGTGGCTGAGGCTTCGGGGCTTGGGTGAAGAGTCACTTAGGGTGTAGGGCCACTGCGTTGGGGTCTCAACTGTTGAACTCAAACGCCAGGGGACCAAACTGCACACAGTCTGAGGATACTCTCAGCCTAAGATAAAGGATCGCTTCAGGCTTGTATAGGGTCGCTGAAAAGCCTCCAGGTTCCCAGTTCCTATACACCGCCTACATTTATCCTGAAGTATCTCCAGCGGACGAACTTAAAGCCTAAACTTTGAGCTCAAGGTATGTGCGATATAGGTATTGCTATACGTACCTCTTAGGGAAGCCTTCTGTGCAGGTTTAGTGTTTGAGGCTTGAAGTCGCAGGCTGGGCCTCCCTGTGAGGGTCGTAGATGTACCTTCACAGGCCGAATTCCCCAAGTCCAGGAATCATTTGACCATATGTTGCATTGGGGGTCCGCCTATAACCCTAAGGGTCCATGTGCCCAAATAGTAGATACTTTGGCCTTAAAGTAGTCCCTATTCGGGTACTTTGGGGCCAAAGTATCTACTACTTGGGTACATGGACCCTTAGGGTAATGTCAAAAGGCTAAGGGGGATCCGATGGGCTGAGGGGTATTGAAGAGGCAGCCATGGACAGAAGGGGAAGTCCACCTTTTCCTCCGCACTGGAACAACCCTTCGGGCCACTGAGACGCACGGTGTTCAAGCGCATGCTACGAAACGAACAAAGAGAGCTCCTAGCGCTGGTGTAAGATCTATGGGGATCTGCCGTCCGAAGCTTTTTGGGGTTTGGTTTCACGGGTGTTGGCCGCTGTATTGGCTGATCCACCTTACCGATGTTTGCAGAGATGAGAAGGCATACTTACTCTGAAAATGGAACCAGAATCTACGACCAGAGAACAATCCTCTGGGTGCAGCAAGCAATCCGGTCAAGGGCCTTTGACTTTGACCATCCGCAAGTTCAGCTGGGCAACGGCGGGGGTCACAGGGGACCTGATGAGCCCCTAAAGTCTGGTTTAGGTTTGTGCCACCTCCGGCTGTTTCTTCTTGTTGCCAGCTGGGTGAGACTCTTTGAACGCTCGGAAATGGCCCCCTCCGATGGGCAACTGTGGGGGTTTGGGGCTTAGGGTTAGGGCTTAGGGTCTAGAGTCTAGAACCCTAAACCCTAAACCCTGACCCCAAAACCTAAAACCTAAACCCTAAACTTGAGTCTAGAGTTTAAGGGTTTCGGGCCAAGGCTGGTCTGTGGGTTTGGGGTTCGAGGTGGCGGGATTGGCTGTAGGCCACATGTAACCGCATGTGCCCATGGCAGGCTTTGCTGCGGTCTTTCTGGGGGGGGGGGGGGGATTTTTCAATTTTCAACCCTAAACCCTAGACCCAAAGCCCTAAACCCTAAACCCTAATAAGCCCTAAATCCTAAACCCTAAGCGTCTAAAGGGTCTTCAAAGGACAAGGTGTGGGGGTACAGGGAGCAACCATGCAACCCAGAATCCTGGCCCCTGCAAAAGCCCATGATTTTCCGTCGCCAAAGACCCAGAGCGTCCTGAAACCATCTGAACCCAAATAAAACGTCAGACTCCTTTACTCCCGCCTGAAAGGGCTTAAGCTTCAGCGGTTTGGGTCGAGGGCTATAATTACCCATAGGTCCCTAAGTAGTTCCTTTTTGGGATTACCTTATAGGGTTCTAAATATAAACCATAAAAAGGAACTGCTTAGGGGCCTATGGGTAGCCCATCATGAGCTAAGGAATCAACCCGAGCAGCCGATTCTCACTTCGCGAGGGCTGGCAGGGCGTGAAACGGAAGCATATACGTACCCAGAGGCTCCACGGCCCCTGTCCAGAAGGATTTCTTACATAAGGGCTATATATATTCTCCTTAAAGGAGCCCTTAGCAGCCTGAGCAGATTCCGAGTTGCATCTGCGTTGACCTAGGAGCCTGTGGGAACGTGGTGTCAGCCACCTCTGGAACAGGAACCACAAGAAATCCCACCCCTTGCCTAGAGCGTCTGCATTCCTCTTTGGAGGGTCGACATTTTTTTTTTTGTTGGGGGGGGGTGGGGGGTGGGGCGGGGCGGTGTTTGAGGTTTGGGACTTGCCGGTAATTAAATGAAAAGAGTCGTACCGCTGGTGCTTCAGTGCTGCTGTTACAGCTCCTGTTGGTGTGAGTCGGTGTTCGTGCCATTCTGTTGCTGCGACTAGTCTAGTTGGCTCAGTGGCCCTAGCAACGCCGGAATCAAAAAACAAGCCTGCAACTTATTGATAGCCTACTCCATATTCAAAGGCAACATACACTCACGAGTCAGGTTGGGTGAGCTGTGTCCATAGCCCCATCCGGCCTTGGACTAGCACACTAAGCTACTGCAGCGATCCATTTGACAGCAAGAGCTTCAACCGATAACATCATTGGTGGGGTTGACGCCATAAGGGCCTGCCTAAGACAGGCAGGCACCTGCATTAGCCGGCTCATGTTCGCAGAGGGGGCCCTAGGTCAACGAGAACAGTCACGAAAACGAAAGGTAACACGTAGAAGCCGGCACATGACCCAATACAGGAGCAAAAGCGGCAATGCCAATGGTAGCAAAAAACTGTCATGCCAGTAGTGACACTACGAAAAATGGTTAATGGCTGTGGAGGAATGACACGCCACATTGAGATAGCAAAGCAGTACAACCTGAAACCGCTGAACCCTGAACGCAAGAGACAGCGACGGCAGAAAGGAGTCCTGTGTAGCCTTCATGAGAGTCACAGGCTCAGGATGCAGGCCCAGCATGAACCAAAGACGAACGCGACATAACTGCAACCACCATGCACAAACTTGACTCTTAAACCCTACACCCTAAACCCTAAACCCCCAACACTCTCCCCCGTAACCGTAAGGGCCGCACTATGCCCGGAGGTTCCTAAACCCCGAACCCTGAAGCCTCACAAAGCTCGTACAAGCGACTCTACGGATCAGAAACAAGATTTTATCATACTTACTGTTGCGATGACTATCAATGTTGGAGTTGCTAGTGTATGATGCTAACTAATCGTCATTATTACTCCTTCTTCTCTTGTTGCCCAGGAACAATTGGTGTACCCTGAGCCCCCTCTGCCGGAATCTATGTGCCACTGCAATGGGGCTGGACACCCGGACTTCTGCTCAGCGCCTGAGCACGAGGACACAAAGAGCCACACGCTCTCCTTCTCTATCTCGCCCTCTCTCCCTGTCTCCTTCTCTCTCTCTCTCTCTCTCTCTCTCTCTCTCTCTCTCTCTCTGCGTACGGACTTGAGTCCTCCTGGTTTTGTGGCGGGGATTCGCAGCACATCCGAATAAGTACGACTTCAAAAAGACTGAGTGTGGACTTGGAAAGAAGAACAGTTCATTTCAACACGATGAAAATGCACACAGGATATTGCTCATGTTTCGTTTACAAGTCTACTATATCTTGACACCCAAACAATACACTTAACTTCGCCAAACAACTAACAAGTTCTGCAATCACAAGGCACGAAGATTCGTTGTGCGCAGTCAACACTCCTGCTGAAGACTTCAGCATGTAGGAAGCAACGATGAAACAAGGGAACAAGCAAACGAGTTTCGCCAGCTGTAGCATGGACCAGGCGTTTTCCTTATCCAGCTAACCTTATCATCAGCAAATTCGTTTACCCGAGATTGCAAGTTGTTTTCAGGAAACCTCAAAGGGCATCCCCCTGTATGTTAAATGCTCTTCCTGTTGCGAAGGGCCATGCATGGTCAGTCCTGCATATCCCGATGCATCACTGTCCGAATGCTCCAGCAACGGATATGTGCTGCAAAAGAAGCATCGACAGCGCAGTAATCTTGAGATCTATTGAATGGTAATATAGAGGCCTGAATAATCAGTGATGCTTTTCCTTAAGTTTCCTCTTCAACTCATAATATACTGCACACCACGACCCTGTCCAAACTATTCACGCTGCCACATCATGTTGCTTCAGTTCTACATTCTACATGCCGACCTCGCTCTCTCACCTAACAAGGCCCTCCAAAGACCCAGACCCGCAACCCCAATACCCGAAACCTGTACCAACCCTTCTATACTCCAAAAAACCGCAAACACTTGAGCCAATCATCTCCCCAAGCCGTAAACCCCTAAAAATGCCCTAAACCCTGAGGCCTAAACCTCATCCTGCCCCTAAACCCCAAACCTGAACCCGAAACGCCGACACTCGTTAACTTTGAGCCCTAAACCCTAACCCTGAACTCGACAGACCTACATCCCCCTTTGGGAGCCGGGCTCAATGTCGCGGAAGTCTCTCTTCTCAGCCGATGCCTTCAAGTAACACAACAGCCGCGAAAGGGTTTGGGGCTTTCGGGGTGTAGTGTTCCTTTGGGTTCAGGGTTCAAGAAACCATATTATGTACTATAGGTCCCTATTATGGTAACTGAAATATAGAAATCTCTAAGCCCTATGGAGTGGGGCGGGTTCAGGGTTCTAGGAATCTTGGGCTCCCTCCATGCCCATGCCTCAAAGCGCAGCACCCTACGATACGCCAGACCACAAATCCTGAACTCGAAACGAAATGACATGGCTTCCTCATGATGATAACGTGAAATTAGATTCCTTCTTCAAAACCACCTGAACCCCTAACCTCCTAGGTCCTAAAACCCCTAAGCTTTAGACCTTCCGAAGTTCCCGAATGCACCAAAATCTTCCCAGGTTTTCGCCGGCGCGGAATCCCAAGGCCTCGTTGCCGATGCTGTCGGTGGACACCTCAGGTGCAAGGTTGGGCATTCAGCGGTCTGGGGCTTTTTATGGAGAGTTCTCTAAACTAGGGTCCCTTTTAGGGTCCTTGGTGGGGTTCCTGATCAATAAGGGTTTGTATATAAGGGCTTGTTCTATAAGGGTAGTTCTCCAAACTAGGGTCCCTTTTAAGTTCCTTTTTGTAAGGGTGCCGTACTAGACTTGGGATCTAAACGATCGGGTCCCTTCCAAGCTATTTTTTGTAAGGGTGCTGTATATACTACGTACTAGACTTGGGATCTAAAAAGGGGACTCTGATTTAGAAAACTACCCACATGCTGGGATCGGCTGCAATCTTCAGGCATATGCAGGGGTCATTTGCCCCGAAACACTAGAGCCGAAGCCCTGAGCCGTACATAATCCGATACCCTTCTTTAGGGTTTAGGGGTTTAGGGTTTAGGGTTTAGGGTTTATCCACGGAGCAGAAGTCCGTCTAAGCGGAAGAGATAGCAGCCCACCGCGCTCAGGCACCCTCAATCTTCATGCTTGCATGCCAAGTCGTGTGCGGACTCCTACCACCCCTGGGCCTGCCCTTATCGCAGCAAGAGCTGAACCTGCCCTTCTTTAAAAGACTACCGGCAAGCCCAGTTGGGTTGAAATTTTGGAATCATTTTCCAGCTGGATTCTGGAGCCCGGCAGGCCACTTTTTGACCAGGGCTGTTGCTCTGGTCTCGACTTTCCGTTCTGGGCCCTAAACCCTGAGCCGGAATCTACAACCAACAAGCCCGGACCAGCACGCACCCCCAACCCCGCGAAGCTGTGAAGTTTGGATCATCTGGTCTAGGCCTTTGGTTTACGGTATGCTTTCAACAGTCCTCATACAACTACAGCAGTACACTCACGACGAGACTCTAAATATCCAAGCCACTGATATACCTTCAATGATCTGTGTGCGTCTAGGGATGAGAGTCACCTAAAATGCCGCACGGCTGCCGTTGAATCTCATCTTCCAGAGGCCGTAAACCAGAAACCGTCAAGCACCAGTTCTTAAGCTCTGGACCCCTACCTGGACCCCAAAGAACCTACCTGTTTAGGGTTCCTTATTATGATTTCCTTCTATAAGTCCTTTAAAAAGGTAGGTTCTTTGGGGCTAAGGTAAACCCCGAAATCCGAAAGCCCCGAAGACGCTCGCCCGACTCTCCCCTGAAAGCTGAGAAAGCGTGCCGACCGCTTCAGCTTCGGCATCACGCTGCCCGCTGTCGGCATGGAGTTTCCTATAGAGTCGGAGTGTAGGGTTTGGACACTTTTGGTCGCAAGCTGACTGGACAATTCATGCACCCGAGACCTAAAGTTAATGGATGGATGGAGGGAAGGGGCAGGCCTAGTAACCCCGAGATATCCCTGAAACCGCAGCTATACCGTGCAGTTGTCCCTCCCTTCCTTGCTTAGTATAAGGGTTCTCAGAAGGGCATGAGAGTTCACACTTTCGAGCTGCAGAATGCAAGTTTCAAGGTCTGCCGATGACAGCTTAAAGTTCAGGGTTGCAGGTTGTAGGGTTTATCCACCCTAACCCCCTAACCCCCAAACCCTATAAGCCCTGAACCCTCAACCCTATAACCCCCCCTAAACCCTAAACCCTAAACTGAGCTGAAACCCCTATTCCTCTAAGCCCGGACCCTCCAACCCCGAGCCTGGGGCTTCCAAAGGCCGATGCTTGTACTTAGCACGAGAGCCGACTTCGGCGAGGGGGTCTGACCCCCCGGACCCTCAAACTGTCCTTCGCATAATCCGAAGCTCAAGTAGGGCTTCCGGCAAAGCGTTCCAGGTTGAGGGTCCCAGGGGTGTATAGTTCAGGCGCACACCGACAAATCTCGACGTCAATTCCGCCCACAGACCACAATAAGCCCTGAAACCTACCTTGATCTTGGATGGGTTGCTTCGGGCCTGAGGACTATGCGCCAGAGTTTACGGATCAAAGGAGGTTTGTGGGATAGGGCATAACGATTGGGAGTGCTGATACGAGGATGTCCGTACCGACCATGGACCTCTGACCCTGAAGGTCGTCAAACTGGAGATTGCCAGTCCTTTCACCGTGGTTCTGCTGGAAGTCAATCCCAGGTTGCTTGGATTCACGTCCAGGTCCTGTCTTGTCTTTCAGGGCGTGCAGGAATTATACACTGCTATACAAGGGTTTAGCGTGTGTGCAGGCTGTATGGGGTTTGGGATGTTCTATCTCCGTAAACCCTAATGTAGGGGCCTTAAGAATTAGAATCGGGTTTTAGGGTATATTCTACTAGAATTATAACAAGGAACTCCCAAAATAGTATTGGTAATTATTTAGGCCTCTATATTAAGCCCTCAGGACATCCCGTCTCGGGGTTTAGGTTTTCTGAACTGAATTTGGGCCGGTGCTTCTGGCGAGATGTGAATCTTCTGGCAGCCTCCAGCTCGACAAACCCAAAGGTAGAGAAGTCATATACTAAATTGTTCAGCAACCCACTGGGAAAGTGTGTATACAGATTTGGGCTAGTTCATAACTAGGAACAAATACCCCAACCGTATTACGAAGTTTTCCGACCCCGTACTGGTGGGATGAATGCAGCCTTTGTCCCGCCGGACCTACGCACTGGACTACTAAGTGACTACTACATTCCGAACCCGAAATCTGCTTATCTAAACTTAAACCCTAAGCAATATGTTCTGAGTTCTGAGCCCTAGCAGTGCCCGCCAAATTTCAGACTGATATAAAGTTGGAAATTAACACCGCAATCTCAAATTTAGTGCTGTAAACCACCAGGGACTTTTAACTTTCCCTTCTGGTCCAAACCAATAAACACTTAGGGAGACCTTACATTACAGTCCATGCTCAGTAAAGTATTGAGGAGGAGTGCACTTCGTTCGACCGCTGATTCAGTAAGCGCAGAGTATATCCTTCTGATAATCAATTCTGATATTGGTGTCTCCGGTTAGGAGAAGTGGAGCTCACCCCAGACGACATCACTGCGCAGTTTCCACTGTACATGCACCTTAGCACCAGTATAGGGTTGCTACTACGGTGATGATTAGGATGTGTGAACTTCGACTGTGCAAAGATCAGATGAGTTAAGCTTTATATGCCCTAGAGCCACAAGCAGAAAGAGAGCATAAAGCCATCGTCTACGGTGTAGGGCTTCATTGTTTTTTGCAAAGTCTTTACGGTTTAGGGCTTTAGGGTGTAGGGGGCTGGAGCTTCTCCTGCGCCGTCTGGAGGGCAAGCTGCTCGATTCGGCCCAGATCTTTCAGCATGAACCTGGCGACCGGAGTTTCCACTCCAAGACATCGGTTTAGGGTTCAGGGGTTTAGGATTTAGGGGTTTAGGGTTTAGGGTTTAGGGGTTTAGGGCTAAGGATTTCTTTGGTCTTTGTTGCCTCATGCTCTTGAACCCAAATAACGTCCCCATGCAGCCGCTGCAACCAGCCTACAGTGAGCGGCCGGTATCAGTATTGGGGTCACTGGTTTAGCTCCCCGGAGGGCAGAGTTTCTTTTGACCGCAGGGTTTGGGATTTCTCCTGGTGCATTGGGGCTAAGGCCCGAGGGTCTTTCGGGTTCAGCAGGGTTGAGGGCCATTTGCACTGAACGCAAGTTCCTGGATCAATCGAGCAACAAGGCTTTAGAAGTGCAGCTGTAACAATGCTGTAGCTTTACAGAGGATTCTAAACAACCGCTGCTCCTAAGTACGCAAACTCCCATATGAAGGTCCTGCGCAAACCAGCAACTCCAAACACTGGACTCCCTCGACAACATCGTGCTGCACGCTGCCCGACATGAACTTCAAGCATTCCGCAGATTCATAGCTCAGCACGACTAGCCATGTTCAACCCTAAACCCTAAGCCTGAAACCCTGAACACAAAACATTAAACCGAAATCAAAAGTCCCGTAGGCTCACTCCTTCGCATGAGAGTTCTTCAGGTGCATGATTCGGCCGGTTGCAAGCACAGTAAAGCGAGCCAACCTAGAAGAAAGCCGATGAGCCGATAAAACTCGACACAGGTCCACGACGTTGTAGGCATTGATAAGCACAGTTCCGGTCTAGGGCTCGAAAACTCTTGGATTACGAGTTTTCGAGTAGAGACAACAGATTTCCTCACATGAATTGAGGAGATTCCCAGCTAAAGGAAGATCTCTCAAGCGACAGTACTAAACAGCCCGTAAGGTATCCCTGGCTGAAAGATGGGGTCTCTGGGTCATGAATGCACGGAACGGATGACCCCCCGCACGTTTAGGGAGTTGGGGTTTACAGCTTTTTACATCTAATTTTGGCTGTTTTACTTCAGGTTGAAAGACAGAGCTTCATTTCACCAGTGATGCTTCTAATACTCCTGGCAGTCAAGCATGGCCGGCGGACTGCACATCCCGGTATGCCTGGCACGAGAGCAAGCTGTACAGGGCTTGGGGCGTAGGTTTCAGGGCTTCGTGGACAGGGGTTTTTTCTGGCCAAGACATACGTGACTTGCTGGCAATCCATATACATTTTGTAAGCTGCAACCTAAGGAAGTCTTAGTGGCTGTACTCGAACTCGCCCACCTGCACGAGCCGCGAGTGTGTCGCATGGAGCTCCTCGTCTTCGACATCCTCCGGTGCTTCTTCCTGGAAACTCAGAGTCTTGAAACAGATCATGCACCAAAGGAACCTCAAAGCACCCTCAACTATGAGGTGTTGACAAGATCCGGGGCACTCACTACCCGTTGCAACTGAGACTGTGCCGGGAAACGCGTCCTCAAATCAGATCTCACACAACTCATACCAACACACAGCACGTAAATAAATAAATAAAGAGGTAATCCACAATCGAAACATAGCAACACACCAAGCAAACAAAAAAGCCGCCACTGCGTGCCTTTCTGCATATAACCTCTAGACACTAACTGTCAACGTCTAGCCCTTTAAGCCCTATAAAGCCATGTCCACTAATGTCAAGTTTGTGCTGCTTGCCGGGCACGCCTTTCTTCGAGTTACCCTGATTTCGGCAAAATCTCGAATAGAGAAAGAGCACCGCGACCACCATGACGACCATGATGACCACGACCACGAGGACCACCACGACGACCACTACAACGACCACGACAACCAGGAGAGCACCAGGAGACACTAGAAGACTTCGAGGAGACCCCATGAGACCACCCAGAGAGCAGCAAGAGACCCTAAAGAACTACCAGGACAGCAGCAAAGTGCTTTTCCCACAGTACTGGCACATTCAGAACCACGCCCGAACGCTTTCCTCCAAGTACTGGCGAGATTCCTTTCTCCCTGATCTCCTTTCCCCTGAGTCCTGCTGTGATTCAATGTTGCCGATAGCAACAAGTAGTCCCCGAACTGCTCTCTGGCTGGTTCCCCCGCACGGATTCGCTGCAAATAATACGACGGCTCCGAAAAGCATGCGACGGCCCGACGCCGAACGGGGCATATGTAATGTCGGACGCTGATTTGCACCGTATCCGGTAAATCATGGAAATTTGTTCGCGCAGGCCGAGGCACGGAATCACGGAATTCATCGCTGAGACAACTCGAAAGGCAGAGTTACAGAGCAAATTTTGTTTGGTTGTGAGATCCTTTGTGCAACCAGGTTGGGTCAGGATGGGTATATAATTCCACAAAGCTTGACCTTGATGTGTCGTATGGCAGGTAATCCCTGACAGGTCGGCAGAGAGTTCTTATCATCGAGGGTTTAAGGTTAGGATTTAGGGCTCGAGTTTGTAGGGTGCGCACACACGATTTAAGCTGGTTGTTTCTAGCATTCTCAAAAGGACACAGCGAAAGCTGCACCCAACGATGCTCCAAAGGCTACCGACAATGACAGTGATAACCACATAGAATGTAATGATAATAATTAACCACAATAATGACAATACTGGTAATACAAGCACTTACAAACATAACCGACTAACTAACTAACTAACTAACTAACTAACTAACTGACTAACTGACTGACTGACTGACTGACTGACTGACTAACTAACTGACAAACTAACCTTCAATAAATAAATGATTAAAACAAAAACTAAATAAACAAATAAATAAACACCACAGCCCAAAAACAAAGGAATCCCCCAAACCCTCTGACTACTGCAGACCCCACACCTGTGCGCACGCACCCTGCAGAAGCCTCAACTAAACCCCAAAATTAAATCCGAAAGCCCAAACCGTTAAATTATCGCTACCCGAAACCCTAAACCCCCTAACTCAAGCCCAAACAGATAGCTCTAACCCTGGCAACTTCGCCTCGGTAGCTTCAGCCTCACCTGCGAGAGCAGATCGTCTCACCTGCATCGGCGCATCCGCTTCTCCTACTGTTGATGATATAAGTCTGCATTACATTGAGGACACTAAACTATGGAAGTTAGGATATATTACTTATTATGGGTAATGCAGGAATTACATCATCAACCGTAGTGCTCTTTTGGAGATGAAAAAGCGTACCACGGAATCAATTGTTGTTCGGGCTTGGGGTTTAGAAGCTTTAGGCATCCCTTTTACATATATGCTTGGCCACAGGATTCCTTGTATGCTGCCAGTTAAAAGCGAGAGCACTGCATGAGCTTCTTCTTAACAAATAGGGTGTGCGGAGTTCAACTCTACTGGGGCTGAGGGAATTAAGCCCGGGGGGGTTTAGGTAATCAGATATTAAGGGGCTTTGGGAATAAGCTTTCGGGCACTTTAGGGCCAGGGCTTTACAAAATGAGTTTTAGGGGTTTCAGAGCAAGCACCCCTCTGACTCTCTCCCAAGCATCTACTCCCGAACCTCGGCCAGGGACTGGTCCAGGAAGACCCGCTCCAGGAGTCCCAAGCGGCGGTCCTCCGATTGGAGGGTCCGGAGTAATGCTCGGGCTTCGGATTTCGAGTTTAGGATGGTGTAGGACCCTAAACCGTAGGTCCTTCAGTGATGGGAGGGTGGAGGGCTCGAGGCTCTCGTGGTGCGGAAAGGGGGCTTGTCCGGGGGAGATATGGGGCTGTATGAGGTGCACTCGGGCTGTCGTGGTATTTACGGTTTTACGGATTCGGGCCTGCTTGGGTCTTGGGTTGAGGACAGTTGGGTTTAGCTTCTTGGCCGTTTTGGCCGCTTCGGGGACCATGACCACGACTGAAGCCCATCTTGCCAAGACTTGTGCCGATGTCAGCTGTGACTGATCGGTTTAAGAGGCTTGCGCCAAGTCTAGAGATGATTAAGTTATGATTTAACTTAAACCCTTGGGCCTTGGGGTACAAACGGTCGAGATCGGGTTTAAGCTTTGGCGGTTGTTCAGAGTTTGCAAGCCCGGGAGCTTGTAAAAGGCTGTTCCTGTACTCTGTTGGGGCAGCGAATGCGCATGAGTTGGGGGTTTGCCCGCCTGAACAGAACCGCTCCTTCTGTGAGTTTGCTGCACAACTAGAGTTGTTTTGAAGGTACGTGGTTGTTATGACTCGCTATTACGAAAAGACACTAACTAGAAGAGGGCAGAATGATTTAGTTCAGATCCGATGTAGGTTTGCCTGGAGGAACGACGAAGGAACGAGCTCGGGTTGCTCGAAGACCCGAACCCGAACTCCTAAACATAGGGCCTCAGTATCTTGAGTAGGGCTTGGGGCGTATCTTGTGTTCGAAGTATACTATAACATAGGGCACCTTCGGGAAGAGTACCTTCGAGTATCCACGCCTCCTAAAATTCACTAAAGATGTTGATGGCAGGAGAAATGCCAGCAGGCAGTCTTGCCGCGAGCATTCGCAAAACGGAACATGCTTGAGGACAGGTCTGAGGTGAATCAGAGGTTGAGGTTCCACGCCCATGATTCAAACCCTAAACCCTAAACCCTAACCCTAAACCCTAACCCATACATGATGCTTAACCCAAAACTGAGCAAACCGCTGCGGCCCTGAAGGCCGAAGCACCAACTCCCTGAAGAACTGAAAACCCCGGGGCTGGTCTACAGGGCTCCTACGGCTGATGATAGAAATCCTGTGCATTACCCATAATAATTCATAAGGAGCATACCATAATTCCCATGGTTTAGGAACCTTAAGGTAATGCAGGATTTCTATCATCAGCAGTATTCTTGTTAGGCTGATAAAAAGGTAGGTTATGGCATGGTGGTGCATGGTTGTATAAGCCGAGACCAAAACCCGGAACTGCAGTGGGTTTAGGGTTTTGAAATACTTAACCTAAACACGAAATCCTTGTCGAAGATTTTGACGAGCGTGTCAAGCTGGACAGGCTCGTTGGTGGAACAGGCGGCGCAGAACTCTTGGCAGGTAACCTGAGTGGCAGCTGCAACGAAGTATGCCACAAGATTTAGGGGTTTAGGGTTTAGGGCTGAGGCTGCCTATGGGCCCCTGAAAATCAAATCTCATTCAGCAATGAGGAAGCCCGGCCTTAGCAGAATCAGGTCTCACGCACTTCGTGCGAAGAAGGACAACGGTACGAGCAGCGCCGGGATCACAGGGATCCCTGTTGCCTTAAACCCAACCAGCAGCCAAACTAAACTACTGTGACAAAAAAACATAATGTAGAAGCCTTATAATAATTGCAGTAGGGTTTTTGGGTACGTTATACTATAATTATAACAAGGAACCTCCCCAAAAAAGTATTTGTAATTATAGGGCCCCTACATTACGCAAGACCCAGGGCCCGGACAACATCGGTGCTCGGTGCGTTCTCCTTCTGGAACGCTTTCAGACCTGAGTGCTGCTCGTAGGCTAGAGCTCACTGGGAGGGGCACGAGACTGGTCGTCTAGATCTATATACGTCGTACCACTTTAGCATAGACCGCCTAGAGAGTCACCACAGCTTGAAAGTTCACTTGCCGATCAACTCCCTACTCTACAAAACCTTCTTCAGTCCTAGGCAGAAAATTTTAAGTGCACCGTAACCTCAAATGCTGCATCCCGCAAACCTCTCACTTGCCTGAGGTTGGAACACTAAATCCACACAAAGAGATCTCGAATGCTGAGATTTCGACTCAGTTCTGTGCTTTGCTCCCTGAGCCCCTTCGCCTATGCAGGGCCCCAAACCTTGCCTAATGTCCGAAGACTTAGGGTCTTTTGTGGGCAATGCCTAAGGAAACAGCAAGGACATCACCTCGAATGATGGTGGCTTTTTAGGTTCCTCTTAACCCTAAACCCCAAACCCGAACACCTAAATCCTAAACCCCAAAATCCTAAAGCCCTAAACCCCTAAACCCTAAACATAAAAGAAACCTAAACCCCAAACCCTCCAAGACTCCGGCTGTTGAAGATGACATGGCTGATACGTTCGATCGATGCTTCCTCTACCTCCAAAAAGGGGCTCCAAGGGTGGGATGAAGGTAGGTGGGGGTACTCCGAAATAAGAGTCTTCACAATCTATAACCTAGGGGCTGAGTACCTCAGCCCAACAAAGGTTAACCTTCTGAATTATAATGGGTTCATATAAGCCCCCAAAAAGGCTGAAGGTTACCTACTCAGCCCCTAAGTTGTCTACTCGGACGTATAGTTCCTTAATCCTGCCTACCTTCATCCCATCTCTTGAGGCCCTTGGACCAACGTGAATCTGCAACGGCTCGAAAGCCGGTCTCGAAGCTTTCGACGGGTCTTAAACCCAGTCTCCCCAACGAGTTCGATTATGGGTTTTGAGAGGTTCAGAAGTGCAGTCATGCCTTTATCAAGCCTGCTGGGCGAAGGTGCGATTTCTACACCGGGACAGTGCCGATTTGTAAGCCTGGAGGCTCTTCGTTGCCCAAAGCCACACAATCTGAAAGTCTTCCGCCAATTCAGAGTGAGCGCAATATCGGATAATCGAGGAGTGGTCTTTCTAATCCAAACTAATAAACGGATGCGGGGGTCTGTATAAGAAAGAATGGGGCATCCGAGCCGGAGGTTTGCGGCTGCTTGCGGCACCGGGTGAAGTCGGAACACCTTCTCTTGAGAATATGGTTTTTTGGGGGGCATAGCATATTATACTATAACTACAATAAGGAACCCCCAAAGTAAAATCGGCAATTATTTAGGCACCTGCATTACACCTATGTGTAAACCCACGAAACTGTAGGGTCCCGGGTTAGGGGGGTCCTAGACACCTCCAAAGTTCGTCTTTAGGATTCAGGACACCTTCGGGTAAGGGCTTCAGGCCTCTAGTACTTTAGGGTTTAGGGATTCATTAAGGGTTTAAGCCTTGTTTTAAGGGTGCATCGGCCTTTCACCATCCGCGCGGCAAGCCTCCTCATAGAGGGTTTAGGCTTTAGGGTTTAGGGTTTCATTTTCTTTAACGTAGTATTTCTTCATGGCCGAAAAGCCTCCATGTTCTCGCAAATCTTGCCGAGCCTGGCGGCGCAGGCTTCAGCGTCCAGGGCTTGTCTAGGGTTACGGAGAAGGCTTTATGGTCTGAAAGGGAAGCTCAGCTACACCCTAAAACCCTAAACCCCTAAACCCTAAACCCCAAACTGTCGGTCTGTTGGTGGTTTTGGCCCGAATTGACTTTCTGAGTGAGTTTGGAGGGGCTTCCGGCTGCTAACCCCTCGACCGAGCCCTACACTGCTACGGTTGATGATATATAAGCCCTGCATAACCTTAAGGACCCTAAACTATGGGAATTATGCTATATTCCTTATTATTATCATTATTGCAATTATTATTATTATTGTTACTATTATTATTGCCATTATTATGGGTAATGCAGGATTTAGATCATCAGCCGTTGTAGATCCTTCGAGCTTTGTTGAAGGCCGGAGCCCACTGCACCCCAAACCTGAGCCCAGACTCATCAAACCGCAGCTCGACGAACAGAAGGGGGCTTAACAAGAATTTCAATAGAGTTCTGGGCTGACGGAATTTCAATAGAGTTCTGGGCTGACAGAAGGGGCTTTACAAGAATTGCAACGGAGTTCTGGGGTACCTTTTTGGCGCAATTGCATAGGAACTAATCTCCACGACCCGAAAGCTGCCAGCAGGCGTGGCCCTGCCTCTCTGCGACGGCTTTCCTAGGCTTGACACTTGCCGCTTTGGGGCCAAAGTTTCGAGTTGCAAGATATCGGGTCTGGCGGTTCAGGCTGCTTTGTGGTCTTATCATAGCTTGTCGTATGCAGTATGTTGGATGGTTTTTGTGGTGTGTATCTGCGCGGGTCGGGTGCACCCTTTCAAAACCAAACCTCAGAGACCGGTTCCAAATTTCTCTGGGGCATCTCGGCCGAGGGCTGTTTGGACATGCGCCCTTCCGTTTGGAAAGCACTTGTCCGTCCAAGCGAACCCGAAACATCGATGTGTATGTACATGTACATGTACAAGTATACATATACATATGTATGTATGTATGTATGTATGTATGTATGTATACTACGGGTGTAATATAGTCTTGTACAGTATAATACAGTATAGCATAGTACAGCACTAAAAAGGAATATATATATATGTATATATATATATACACTACTACTACAATAACGCATTATCTTCTATCCTCTCATCTTCTAGAATATGATGAAATATCATCTTACACCGCATGATTATACAACACGAAATTCTGTACTGCATATATTACATTACATGTTGTGTCGGTAAAAACTGTATCATATCAAAACATGCCAAATCGCTGTGCATTACATTAACTGAGTTTATATTGTACTACACACTATTGTATTATACAGTGTTATGTTAGGTTATGCTATACTATGACATACTATATTCTATTGTACTACTATTTTACATTACACTGTAACCTATTGTGAAATACTGAACTATAGCATCTCGTATTATAAGGTACCGCACTAGATTATTATGTTATATTGCATGACATTGTATTTTACTATCTTTATTATGCCATTTTCTAGTCTACTATATTCAAGCAAACTATGCGACCATATAGCATACTACAGTTTACTTTACCACAGCACAGGATAGTATTGTACATCTTCCGAGTTGCCGATGCTAAATCCTTACTATACAGCCGATATAACGTGCGCTTAAAAAGCGCTCTAAGGGTGTCCCAGCGTCTTCGTGATGCCGTCCGAGCCGGAGTTCTCTTTGACGCGGCCACGGAGGTCCATAAACCTTCCCAGAAATCACTTTAAGGGCTCCTCTGAAGGTTCCTGAAAGGTTACTACATGGTCTCTTTTAGGGTCCTTTTTTGAAGGGTGCCGTGCTATTTGGGGGACCTTAAAGGGGACCCTAATTTAGGGAACTACCCATATAGTAGAAGCCTCAAAGCTGGAAGCGCATTAGCCTCCATCCTTGGGAGTCATGTATAAGGAATCCCAGCACTGCTTGTCCTCAATCCGGTTTTCTAACCTTTTTGGGATTTGCTATAATTATTGTCTAGGGGGTTTCGTAGGGTTTAGGGCTCAGAGGTCCTTGCCAAAATCCCTCAATTCAGAAACATGGCTCAAATCAGAATGAGGATCCTCTGTAGGTTAAGTTACCCTAAACCCTGAACCCTAAACTTGTACTGCTCAATGAAGAACTTGGGGAGTCTCTGAATCCACACGTCTTGCAGGATGGACATAGGCCCTGCGTGACCATCTGTGGTTTGTTAGGATCCTGGGATGATTTGGGGACCGAATTCCATGGCAGGCCGAGCGCGTTTAGACTTGAGGGGGTCGGGGTTCGAGGTGGTTTGGGTTTAGGGTTTAGGGCGGTTCAGCTTGGAGTGGGCTTAGGGTTTCGAAGCTTATAGGGTTGGGTGGCTGAAGTCTACGGAAGCTAAGGGCATAGACTTCTCCAGCCCCAAACCCGAAACCCCTAAACACTTGTTTTGGGGTTTCGCGTTTCGGCTTGGCAAAAGCTCTTGGGTAGTTCTCAATGGTTCTCAAAATTTGGGTCCCTTTTAAGTCTCTAGGGCACCCTTTTCTTAAAATGGACCCTAAAAGGGACACTAATCTAGAAAACTACCTGTATAGAACCCGTATATATGAACCCCTCATAGATCCGTTGAAGGAACCCCACAAAGGACCCTAAAAGGGAGCCCAATTTAGAGAACTACCCTTATAGAACCCTTATGAAAACCCTTATAGATCCCTTTAAGGAACCCGAAACAGAACCCTAAAAGGGACCCTAAGTAAGAGAACTACCCTTTTAAGACTCTCAACGACTGAAGATTGGGGTTCCAAAGCGACTTTGAGTTCGAGCTCTTCAAGTTATTTATGCGGCTTGGGTTTAGGGTTTTGGGTTTTGGGGTCTAGCCTTAAAGTAGCCATCAGAAGGGCTTGGGAGGTGGGAGTTTTTGGGTGTGGGGTTTAGCGGTTTCGGGGGTTTAGGGGTGTTGCGCTTGATTTGGGATTGCTTAGGGCATCAGGCCTGTACTTCTCAAGGGATGTGGTTTTGTGGTCGCTGGTTGGGGCTTATAAGGGTTTATGCTTCGAAGTGGCACAAGGTTCAGGTCTTGTAAGTTTTTGGCTTGATATCCGATACGGCTTATGCTTGTCTTTGTCTCTGAGGCGGAGCAGTGGACTTTGTCTGTCTAGCTTAAGGACGTCCAGGGATTGCAGGGTGCCAACACCAAAGCCCAATCGCGCTTCGAAAAAAAGATAGATTGCCTGTGAGACAAGGCTATATCTATACCATTTACAAAACTCCATACATACCTAAGCCCTCAGCCCTGAAACCCCCAAAACCCCATGGAGAAGCTACAAAAAGGCATTAAACCCCTTCCTGGGCGCCCCCTAAACCCTAAACCCTAATGGACACCTAAAAGCAGCGTTTCCTGGGAGCCCCGGGCGCGCTGCTGTAGGTCAGGAGCCGGGCGGAGAACCCCTTAAGAGCTTCCGCGACGTTCACTTCCTGCGGAAGATTGGATGACGGTTTAGGGTTTAGGGGTTTAGGGCTTTAGGGTTTAGGGGTTTAGGGGTTCAGGGTTTTAGGGCTTTACGGGTTTAGGGGTTTAGGGTTTTAGGGTTTAGGGGTTCAGGGTTTCAGGGTTTAGGGGATGGGCTCCTCTTTTTCTTTGGGAACTCCTTAAGTCGAGGGTTTCAGGGTTCCCGTCAAGGCTCCATACGAGTTCATGTGGGGTTTCAGGGTCTGTCGGCTTTAGGGTGAGGGTGTAGTTTTTGGGTTGAGGGGCGCTTAGAGAGTTTGTTTCGGTCCTCCTCGGATTCTGCCAGGTTCCGTAAGCGTGTTTTGGTTTGGGGTGGAGGCGGAACTTCGAGTTTGGGGGTTCAGGTTCGACAAATCCTCCGGCTTGCGAATCTACGCGCCAATCCCAAAGCTCTTTTCCCCCTCCCCCGGCTGAGAAAGAGCCACCCTGTACTCTTTCTTTTAAACCTTTTTTGACCCAAACCAGCACGTTTCAGTACCCTCCCTCTCTAGGCCCAAACCTTGAAACCCCAAAGCCTTCCAGCAGCAAACATCAGTCGGATCCTGAGACACCTCCACACAGACCCTTAAAATTTAGGAGTTTAGGGTTTAGGGTTTAGGGTCCCTATGTCGTACTCCCTAAACCCCCAGCGGTGCTAATCCCAAAAGCGCTCATGTCGAAACTTCCAAGGCGAAGCCGAAAAAGCAACACCCACAAATGCCAACGATACCTTTCATCATACGTTAACACCTGTGACTATTCAAAAAGCGGTAGTCGTAACATCGTAAAGCCAGAAACCCTGAATTCCTAAAACGTCGAAACTCAAGATCAACTTACGAGTAAGATCTTCTTCGACGGCTTCCCGGGCTTCTGGTTCGGATCACAATCTACGTCTACATCGAAGCCTCAACTCCTGGACGGGTATATCTATGAAGGGAGCCAACAAAGGGGAGCTCTATCACTAGTCAGCTCTTGGACCCAAAAGAAACCCTGGAAAAGCCAATAAACCCGAAACAGCCAAAGCCGGTGGCACCCCAACAGCAAACGACAGCGCCGGATGCCGACAAGCCTGATGAACCACAGCCCTGTAAATGCTGGAGAGGGTGCCCAGGAAAAGCATGCAGAACCTGATGCTTTGGGTTTAGGAGCTAGGGTTTAGGGTTTAGGGTTTCAGGGTTTAGGATCTAGGGTTTAGGGATTAAGGGCTTAAGGGCTTAAGGGTTTCAGGGTTTAAGGGTTACGGGTTTAGGGTTTTATGGTTTAAGGGNNTTAGGGTTGATGGTTTTGGGTTTAGGATCTGTGGTTTTGGGGGTTAGGATCTTGGGCTACCGCTGGCTCTCCTGATGTCAAAGGTTCGTGAGTCACATCTCGAGGGCGCATGAACTACCTCTTGAGCTCTTGCTTCACCCGTTTAGGGGCTCAGGGTTTAGGGT
>CAJNJA010073119.1:0-21921 GCA_905231915.1 Symbiodinium necroappetens | reverse complement strand
ATCGGAAGAACAGCCGTGATCACTTTATCCGTGGCCATTTTGGCGATCAGCCGATCGGCCCGGATTTTCGATCGTCGGCGTGGGAACAGACTAATTCCAACCAGCCATGTCGTTCCCTCCAGCGCATTCCGCAGCTCGGATCAGCAGCAGGTTCCTCAGTTCGGGCTGCCCAGGACAGGCTCCCGCCAGCAGACGCGGTTGGACAGTGTTCTCCTCTCCGGGCAAGCTCAGCCGCCAGATCAACAGACGGCTCCCCCGGCGGCTTCTGGGCACTGGGGAAGCGGATGGAACCGCGACGATCGTCGCCGGCGGGGTGGTGATCTAGCAGCTCCGGCTGCCCACAACCCCTTCGCGGCCCAGAAGCCTGACTTCGTGGAGCAGGTGGTGGTCGAGGAGGCAGACTCCAATCGCAACTCCCTGCTTGTGATCATCGATAACAGGGACGAGCGGCTGATCAGCACGTCCCAGAACTGGCTGGTCGACGAGATCATGGCCAATGCCGCGAGTTCGATCACGGGTAGGCAAGAACACCGGCCCTCTCTCCAAGCTTGTCTGCGTGTTGTTTTTGCTCTAGCATGCCACCAAGCAGAAGACATGATCATTGCTGACTCGTCGCATGCTGTGCATGTTGCAGCTAGCAAACCTACAGCAGTATGCTTGCAGACACTTGTCAGTAGGATTGTCATCCTTACTGCGACTGTTTCGGTGGCTTCCCTGCTTTTTGTGGCTGATGGTGTCATTGTTGCTGTGGTAATGCTGTCGCATGCGGATCATTGCATGGATACCCATCGCCTGCTCCCCCCGGTGGTTTGGGTGGTGGGCTCTGTTCCGGTGCGAACTGTGTCTGCAACCTGCCCCCACAGAAACAACAACAGTAATGCAAATCACGACTTTTTGCCAGCTACTTTTGCCATGTTTGTGATGAGAAGTTGCCTTGCACGCTGAACACTTGCGAGAGTCAGGGGAGATGTGACACCAAAAGGTTCAATCCCAGCAACTGTCAGTTTTACATCACTGTGACGATCCCATCCTCCGAAAAAAACAAGGACTGTCAAGACGATCGTGGCCTCAGCAGGCTCGATCTCTGTGCCTGTTGTCGCAGCTAGCTCGTGGAGGGGGCATACCATGGCAAAGCTTGGCCAGATGGGTTGGGGGGGGGGGGGCGGGTGGGAAGCAGCCCAGAACCCAGGATCATGTACATATCTTTATCTTTATCTATATCTATATCATGTAACATATTTCATATATCATGTATCATATCTATATCTATATCTATATCTATGTCTATGTCTATGTCTATGTCTATGTCTATGTCTATATCTATATCTATATCTAAATATACATATATATATATATAATATTTATGTGCACACGGATGTACACACATAGATGGATAGATAAATAGATAGATAGATCGACCGGTAGGTAGATAGATAGATAGATAGGTAGGTAGGTAGGTAGGTAGATAGACAGATTGATAGACAGACAGACATATCGATACAAATAAATAAATAAATATACATATATATATATATATGTAACTGTATATATCTATATATATCCATGTATCCATCCATCCATCTATCCATCCATCTATCTATCCATCTATCTATGTATCCACCTACCTATGTATCCATCTATCAATCTACCTATCTGTCTATCTATCTATCTATCTTTCTATCTGTCTATCTGTCTATCTATCTATTTATCTGTCTATCTGGCTATCCGTCTATCTGTCCATCTATCTATCTATCTAATCTAACTATCTATCTATGTATCTATCTATCTACTTATATATCTATCTATCTATCTACTCTAACTATCTGTCTATCTATCTATCCATCCATCCATCCATCCATCCGTTTATCCGTCTATCCATCTATCTATTTTCCTATCTATCTATCTATCTATCTATTTTTTTATCTATTTATCTGTTTATCTATGTATATATCTATGTATGTACCTATGTATGTATGCATGTACGAACGTGTGTGTGTGTGTGTATGTATGCATGCATGCATGCATGCATGTGTGTGTGTGCATAGGTGCATGTGTGTGTGCGTGTGTGTGTATGTCTGTCTGTGAGAGATCTCGTGTTTCTCGCTTCAGACAACTGGGTTCGGCAGACATTCGCCGACGGGAAAGTTATACGTTGTTGGAGATCGCCGGAACGAAGGATTTCAAACAGATTATGTGAGGAAGTAGCTTAGACGCTTCTTCCGCCTTGCAGCAGGCCACCTATCCATTCAAATTGCATCGGCAACATGAGCGCATGAGTCCCCAGACCGTGTGAGCATCATCGCGACCACCTCAAGAGTCTTAAGAGTGTCTCGTGGGCCAGGATGTTCTCATCCTCCCAGCCCCTTTTGATGTGTCACACAACTGCTTATCTTCACATCCTCCCATCCTGATAGTCGCATGCCCAGACTCACGAATCACATTCCGTCACGTCGGCGAGAGCACAGTCGAAGCATCATTCAGTCGTCTCGTGTCCTCAAGGACTAGCATGTCTTGGCCGTGGAAGACAAGCATCTACGCGTGACTGACGGCAATGCTTATCCGCATTTGTCCGCCGAAGAACAGGACAGAACCTTGCTAGGCTTGTCCTACTGCAAAAGGCCAGATGAATTCTTAGATAATCCCCCCCAAGGAGCGAGGTGGGTGACAACAGGTACATGACAAGCTTTCGTCAAGTTGCTTAATCTGACGCGCACGCCATTCCAACACTGTTGCAGCAAGATCAACAAGCCACGTGTTCGTGGGACATAGTCAGCACGGTCTACCGATCAGAAAAGCCAAAGGAGAAGCAGCACGCGATCATGCGACCTCTCAGGCACGGGTCACTCATCCTTGTAAAACGCCCGGCAGGTTGCGACAGCACTTATTCTGCCAGTTTCTCAGCTGATGCTGTGTGATGCTTGCACACTATTTGTGTGAGATGCAGACGGCATGTTGCTCCGCGAAATATGGGTGTCGTCTCAGCTCGCGCTTCACACTGGCCAAGGCAGTGCAGAAGCTTTTGGTGCTTTGAGGCGAGCCGAGATCGGAGATGTATTAGGGAGAGCATTGAGAGAATGTCATCAGATCTGAGAGACCGCACAGTACTGCTTATTCTTCAAACACGGTGCTTGTCACGCCTGGCTTTTGTCTTTGCCCGGCTCCGCCTGCATATCTCTGCCAAGACCAGTGCGTAGATTGTGTAACAGCCAACTGGTTCCGGGACAGGCCCTCAAGCCCAAGAGATCTGACAACAGCATGCTGCCTAGCTGCAAGAAGTGAAAACTACGGCGGCCCTCGTCGGCCGCCGTAGGCCGCGGTAGGCCCCCGTAGCACTGAGGCTACTTGCTCGGTATAGCGGACGGTGGCCCAGGCAGCGCCTCGTGGCTCAAAAGCAGCACCAGAATCGCCGCACATACGTCTGACGCACCAGAGCACCAGGATCAATAATATCCATATCAATCAATATAAGACCTGATGTTTTTGAGGCATGGAGAGCTGTGCACTCAGCACTGGCTGATGCAGTCCTGACGGCGAAGGCCTTCGAAGCCTCTGAGGGATCGCTTCTAGTGGCCGTGTTCCTGACGTGGTAACGTTACGGCTGTCAGGTGGTGATGGCGATAAACGCCATCCTGCAGGAAGCCCCTCCATCAGAGTTCAGACCCCGGAACAATCCGACGGTGCTTTGCTTCAGCAGCCTGTTGCCTGTGGCCCAGGTTCACAGCTCTGCCACCGCTTCCATGCCGACTGCAACGAGTGTCGGAGGCTGCGGCGGACGTCTTTTCGCTTTCTGTATTGGTCAAGTGCGAGCACGGGAGACTTCAAACCAGATTCGGGCTACAAATCCCAGCTATCTGCAAAAACTGAATGTGAAGGGCTGTGCTGCAGCTACATAGTTGCATCTTTGCGACTAGCTACTCGACCAAGGGGCAGGCTGTCAAAGCGCGCCAGCTCGGCAAGTTCTCATGGTGCTGTGATCTGTTCCTCCTCAAGCAGATGGGTGAGAACTCAAGAACGGCGCACAAGTACTAGTGGAGACTCGGCATCTCAAGACTCATGTGCTGCCGACGCGGACTCAGATGTGGAGCGTGAGCCGTTGTGGTGACTGCCCTAATGCGGAAGCAGTTGCGTCGTGAACTATTCGGCGTGCCACCCACGCGCTTTCGTTTTCGTTTTTTGAGTTGCCTGGACTCTTCTAGGAGATGTTAATCTAAGAGAAAGTCAGGGATGTCATGTTGGTTCAGGCCGATCGCTATGACTAGCACAGCGCAGCAGGGCCGAGTTTGGTAACTGGGGATGTTTTGAAAGATGGAACTATGAGTGTTTGATGATTGATTGTCAAGAACGCCTAGAATACCGGTGACCCGAAAGAGCTGCTCGCAGCAAGTCATCATCCTTCATCAGCATATGAATCTGACCTAGATGGAACAGATATGCACTCAGCTCTCTGCAGGTCTGCAGGGTGTTCGGGTCTCTGCCTTGATGCCTGTATGCCCAGTGGCACCCACTCTCTCGGCATCCAGCATAGAACAACAGGTGCTCGATGCAAGGCTATGCTGCATCGACAACTGGCTTGTGCTTACATGTCGACTGTCACAGAAAGGTCCGTCAGGATGCATGCGACAAGCAGCTTCAAGCATGACTATGGGCAGCTGCGCCGACAACCCAGATGCAAGTGTGCTGCAAGTGATGATTGTCAAGACCCGGTGTAGGCTGCGGAGACCAAGACGGACAACCACGGCCGCAAGCGGCGCTTGCCGATGACATTCTCGGCTGAATGAATCCGCTTCTGCGTGGCCAACGGAAAATTGCGATCTGCCACATCGTGCGCTGCTCCAGAGCACGTCGCCGATGCATTGCTTGCAGCCCACGAGGGGAGAGTACCGGTGTTTCGGTTTCAATCGAGAGGTGCGCCCTTTGGGTAGTGGAAGTGGGCTGACGCTGCCGGTATCACATCTGCTGTGGCCAGTGGCCTCAGCTTTGGAAGAGTCTCCCAACAGGGTGTACCCTCCGAGCACTGGCCAAGGCAAGTGCTGCCACTCGAGCAGGCCGAGGTGGACAGACTTCTGCTGCCGTCAGCCAGTCATATGTCAGCTACACAACGCACTTAACGAGGAGGAGCCATCTGCTATGCAGTGCCGGAAGAAGCATCATCGGAAGAGAGGCCGTGCCAAAATGGGCTGGGTGGACAGCTTATCACGGAAGATGGTTTCAGTCTTCCATGATGGTAGTTGCAGATGGGTCAACCGCGTCTCGCTGAGGTCAGTTCCAAATCATCACGCAGAGTCGCAAACAAAGGCGACAAGACTGTTGTGCCTTCAGCTGTCATGCGTTGAAAGAAATATCATGTCCCTCTGCTCCTCTGCCGTATTTGGTGAAAGTCAGTATCTCTTCTGGAGGCACGTTGCACTGAATGGCATGGCCACGCCTAGCCGACATGCACATAAATTGTGCAGACAGCTGGCCAGCTTGCAATTGCGAGAAAGGAGGAACGTCGTGTCATCGTCACGATCCGGATCTGACACCATGTTGCAGCCTGCAGTGACTTGCTGCAGAGACAGGCATGTGCTAGCGTGTCCGCGTCGTAGCTGTGTTGGCCCTTAGTGATTTGCGTAGACAGTGGGGCCCGCGGAGGATGGCGCTGACCTTTGCATCGCCTTCCTTGACCAAGGAACTTGCGTCACCAGTACAGAAAGCCGGGGCCCGAACCCCACATGGGATCGTGGAAATTCAGAGCTGCAAAGAAAGACACCGAGCGGTGACTGCCGGAGCTCTCGTATTGGGTGCTGGATTTTGCAGATCTCAAGCTCGTAAGAGCAAGCGATGTCGGCTCCAAGCTGGAAGTGCTGGAGTGAAAGAGTCAGTTCCCACGGGGCAGGAACAGCAGGAGCGAGGCGAGAAATGTGGCGAGGACGATCGTTTGGTGAGGTACCTGGGTGGGAATGTGTCGGTTCGCGCCATTTCTGCTAAAGGCTTGGTGCAGAGGGTCACCGAGATGCACAACTGCTCTCCCATGGCTTCCATTGCGCTCGGCTGCTCGGCTCGTTGACGTGCTTTTTCAGATATTAAAACAAGTCGCTGGTAGGTTGAGATGTCACAGCATCCACCAGCATTTTTGCCGGTGTCAGGCCGTTCGCTGATGGCCACAGCATTGCTGGCAAACGGTCGTGATGAGGGCGAAAACCTTCAGATGCGCATACAAGGGACTGGCCCGATTGGAACAATCATCACGGAAGCATCTTCAGCCCTGACATGTCGCGGCATGGTTGGTTACCCAAGTGCAGATGCCGCCTCCGTGCCGGAACTCGTGGGCATGAACGAGGCTGCCACTCTTCGACTGACCCGGACGCATCCCTTTTGGAAGCGACCCTACACCGGCACGATCGCGTTGAGGTGTGGAGAGATTGCTGAGGATGTCGTGCAGTATTTGGCCAAGAGTGAGCAGACTCCTGCATCCATGGGCCTCAGTGTGGAATGGGATGCAGAGGCGCGGACTGTCTGATGTGATGCCAGCTTCCTTGGTTTGTCCCTGCAACATGGGAATGCCACCTTGAAGGCGGGCTGTGTCAAAGCTGCAGAAGGCTGGCTGGTAACGCTGCTGCCAGGCGCATGCGCTGTCAGTTTCGCCATGGTTACGAAAGAAGCACTACTTGACACTCACCCCCTGCACAAGGTTGGGAAGAAACAGAAGTTGCTGTCGTTGAGGCTCAGGGCAGCACGGGACATTCCATAGCTTCATACACAGCTGCGCTCCACCTGCACCACGCCCCAGACCAATATCAAGACTTTTCCCAACATGGACACCAGCGACTCATCTCGTCCCGACGCAGGGGTCTTAATTGACCAGAGCTTGGCAAGGCATTAGCACTCGTGCCGCGGAACCCGCTACGGCAGTGTATGCAAGCGATAAGATCCAGAGTGAAACAGAACTTTGTGGGTGCTGAACATGCTACATGTGAAGGCCTGTGAATGGGAACAGAGAAGACGGAGCCAATTAGCAGGTCCGCTTTGGCGCTACAGACCAGACAGAGGAGCTTCCTTGCATCCCCTCGGTGTCTCGGGAGCAACCCAAGCGGCTGCGCACAGAGCTGGCGCTACTTGTGGCGAAGAGATCATGGCGAGTCCGCGGAGCCAGGAACTGTCCAGACACAGCCTGTCCGCTCCCGAGGGAGGCATGGACGGTTGCGACACTGCAAGCACAGCTGGGTTTCTCCAGCAAAATCCGAAAGCTAAATAAAGCCCTGGTAGCCCGGGCGGCTGCGCTGGGAGATTGGCTCGCAAAGAACTCCGGAATGACAGGGGTTTCTGCCGGACTGTCGTGCTAGCGAATGCAATTGTGCAGTTTCCCATCCCTCGCCAGTCCGGTAACTTAGTAGCCGTGTAAGGTCGCTTTTTACAAGTTTTTGGAGAATATTATGCACTCTACAACTGAAACTTTACACATGTTTGGCCTTATGAACGCAGCAACTCAGGTAACGTCCCGTGGTGAGTTGACATGTTAACACATGTTTGGCCTTATGAACTCAGCAACTCAGGTAACGTCCTGTGGTGAGTTGACATGTTAGCTTGTGTCTGCACTAATGCCGAGGAGCGAAAACAGTGTATGCTAGCGATAAGATCCAGAATTGAAACGTCGAAGGTGCTTCGCTGAACAAAACATCGCAAATGCTGAGCATGTTACAAGTGAATTCTCTGACCCGTGGAGATTGGCTTGCGAGAGAATGCGACGGCCGGGACCTCCAGGAAGGAGGGGAGGCCCTTCTCTGCCCTTCCTTCCCCCCCCCCCCAGCCCTCACGGAGATCGGATGGCGGTGCTGCTGCTTGCGAAGACTCGATCATTGTTAAGTAAAGCGTGTGTGGAGTGTGGAGACGCAGCTCCCTCTACACCTTGAAGATTCAGAATATTTAGATGTTGAGCTGCTGTACTGCACTGCAACTTTGCCGAGGCCATTTGCCAACACATGATGCGAGAGCTTCGTGGTGAGTTCCAAGCAGAACAAACACCCACCTTCCGCTGCCCTTGTTCCAAGTCACGGCCCAGCCCCAAGCTGCCGAAGGTGTAATGCTGCTCGACACTGTACAGTGCTACTGAGCTCTGACTGACCGTTGGAGAGGTTGGCGACGGCTGTGATGATGCTCGGGAAGGAGGAGGCCAGCATTCAAGGTTGCAAGGAGATTATTCGAGTTAAGTCACGATTTCGGAATTTAGTACTCCCGATGCTTCACGCGGATGTTCTCTGTTTGTTTCGACCGTGCAAGAATCGCGGGTATCGCTGCGAGCTGTGTGACAACATGTGTCATGTGACAGGTGCTTAACATTATTGAGGAGAAGGACTGGCTTGATGCCAATGTTTTGGCACGGAAGCCTCGCAGTGCAGAAGATACTTGCTTCACATGTTGCAAGGAGAATGTCGAGGCGAAGTGTGATTGGTGCGGAACACCGCACGTCCTTACACCAGAAGAAGTTGCGACCTAAGGCGTAAGCGTTGCTTTTTTTCACCGCAGCTCTTCTGTAGCTTCGATTGTGTGGCCACCTTCCTCAGCTAATGAATGCATTATGTTGCAGACAGATGAAATGCTGCACTCCAGTACCACCAGCAAGAAACCTGGTAGACGACAGGAAGCGCAGATACTACGACTACGGTTTCAACGCCAGACCTAGCTATCTGTCTTTCTGACAAGAAAGAGCATGGCTCCTGCTGAAGACTTGGCCAACACACCGGCTGAGAGAGCTGCTGGTGCTGCTGGTGTTCGGTCCTCGGCGCTGGAAGCAGAAGAGCTTGCTGCCGCGAAGGACAACCGCTTTGCACATTGCTGTGCAGTGCTTCGTAATCGCTGGACTCAAGAACTTTGTTTCTAGAGGGTCAGCACACGTGCTCCAGCCGGAAAGGGGCCTGCGCTACGGATGCCTTTGTCAGAAACCCAGCAACAGCAAGCACTGCATCGACCGGAGCAAGGTACAAGAGCGCCCAGCGAAAAGCACGATAAGCATTTTCTTCAACAGCAGATTGGACAAGTGACCTTCCTCTGACTTGACCAACCTAAGCCATCTCGTCAGCTGCAAATACGGTTCTTCCGATAGATGTGATCGTCTGTTTGATTCGTGCACATAGTGCGATTGCCCGGCTCATCTGACGACACTAATTCGGCTCCAGTTACGATCCAGCCACGAGTTCGAGGGCGCAACGGCTAGCCATGAAGTGGTCGCGGGAATCGTGGTTGGGCGGGACCCTAACCTTGTGATATGCATATTACATCAAATTACATGCAATGCAAGGCAGGAGGTAATGCCAAAAGACAGTAGCAGTGAAGTCTCGAGGAACCAACAACAAAAGCACGTGGCAGCGAGGAGCACAGTTGAGCACAAAGATGCACAAAGCGTGCCCAGGAGATCTCCGTTGGAGGGCAGGGGCATGTGATCATCCTGGGAGCTGGTCTGGTCGGCTCATTGTGTGCGGTAGTCCTCTTGCAGAAAGGCTTCAAGGTTCATCTTTTTGAGCGCTACCAAGACATCCGATCTATACCCAGTGCCGGAAGGTCCATCAACTTGAGTGTTACTAGCCGTGGACTCCGAGCAATTAAAGCTCTAGGTGGAACACTTTACAGCGACATCATTGCAAAATTGACTACCAAAGTCATGGGCCGGATCATTCACATGCCCGACGGGAAGGCTATTTTCCAAAGGTATGGCAAAGATGATACCGAGCACAATTACTCTGTGTCGCGTTTGGATCTCAACAAGTTCCTCCTGAATGCAGCTGCTGATGCCGGCGCAGAGCTGCACTTCGACCATGGCCTGCTTGAAAGCTCTGACTTCTTGACAGACGGCAGCATCGGAAGCTGCCTGCATTTCAAGCGGGGCACGGGCTTCTTGAAGGTTCATGCAGACTGCCCGGTGATTGCATGCGATGGTGCCGGTTCTCGGGTTCGGTATGCGCTCCGTCGCTGTGGCTTGACAGAGTTTACAGAGGACCTGCTCACCCGAGGGTACAAGGAGGTGCTCTTTCCGAAGCCTGAAGAGGGAAGGGAATTTGGGGCCACAGGTGAGCATGGCGAAGCGTGCGATGGCAGGTTGGGCTTGCACATCTGGCCGCGAGGCGACCACATGCTCATGGCTTTAGCAAATCGAGATGGGTCTTTCACCGGGACCATCTACATGGACAATGAGGGTGAGGAAGAAGCATTTGCAGCGTTTACAGACACGCCTGAAGGCCGAGCAAAGTGTTCTCAATTCTGCGAGAAGTATTACTCAGATGCAATCCCGCACGTCGGCGGCCTGGAAAGCCTCGTGAACCAGATTGTCAAGAATCCGACCGGCATCCTCGGAACAGTTCGAGCAACAAAGTGGACATCCCAGGGCAAGGTCCTGCTTATCGGTGACTCCTGCCACGCGATGGTTCCTTTTTTTGGCCAGGGCTGTAACTGTGGCTTCGAAGACACATTGTGGCTCAGTAAGCTCATCGACAGGTACTGTTGCGATGCGGGCAAGGTCTCCGCAGAGAAGTGTACTGGAGAGAATTTTGCGGCCTGCTTTGCAGCCGTGGAGGCAGAACGAAAGCCAAGTGCAGATGCCATCTGTGAGATGGCCCTTGAAAATTTTCTGGAGATGCGGGACAAGACAGGCGATGTGAAGTTCCAAGTTGCCCGCATGAGTTTCGTGAAAGTATTTGGTTTCTTTGTCACTCATGTAGGCCTTTGGAGGCAACCTAGAACTAAACCGCAGCATGCCGCCAGCTTTCCAATGTACCACCAAGGTCTTGAAGAAGGTTGAGAACCGTCTGGAAAATGTTTTTCCAGACAAGTTCAGGAGCCGGTATGCCATGGTTTGCTATGGAGGAGCAGCTTGGCTTTCCCATGCTTCAATCCGTGAGCTCCCGCCGACAGTCTCGGCTTGTTTTGTCGGCATGAGTTGTCATGTATGCACGCACACACACACACACACCGACCGACCGAGGAATCAACCTTTACACTACCCGGCTATGTTTTCCGAAGTCACCCCTTTTGCTACGTATTGTTCAGTGAGTCCCAGCAGGAGTATGAGGAGCTTGTAGAGGTTCCGACTATGTGGTTCTGTCGCTGAGCTCAGGAGGGGAACGTTTCCTACGCGAACGCGAAGCACCTGGGCATTGTCCAAACCAGCATCCTCGAGAAGCTGTGTCTCGTCGAGAAGTGCCGTCATTTTCCATATAGCTCATAGCTTTTGCAGGGCACAGCAGTCCTTGCGCAGTGCTCGTGCCAAGGCATGCATCTAACAGGCAGGACAGAGGAAAGCTCGCCTCCAGGTGGGACAGCTCCGGCGGCATAGCTCCAGAGCAGGTCAACTCAATCGAGCTTGATGAGGCCGAAAAGCTGATTGACCAGCTCCTTGCTCAGAGTCAAGGTCACATATCGTCACATATCTATAGCCGAAAGAATCAGGAGAACTTGTGTTCCAAGCGAGGATTGGTTTGACGTCAAGCTGCGAATTGGGTGGTTTAGGTCTTGACACACGGTTGACAGTAGCGACTGGTTCCCAGCTTGCTGCAAGAAGGCATCTTGGCGACACGAATAGCTCTAGCCCTGTCTCCATCCGCGCCTTCATAGTGGAGGTCCTGTAGCACGGAGTTCCTGCAAAGCCGAGCCACAAGCTAAGCCGTTCCGGCATTATCTCGCATTCCGAACGACGCGAGAGTGTCCGAAAGCAAGCCCAACTGACACTCCGCACTGAGTGGCTATGCGTGGCCCATGACGATTGGTGTTTTTCCGGAGGTGCATGAAGTTTAGATATGATATAGTCGGACCGCATGGCCTCCTAGTCTTTTGAATATCGCGCAGTGCTACTGGAGGATTCGGCTTGTCCAGCCGAAATCATGACACCGGACAGCTTGCGGGGCATGCGGTTTCGAATCCAATCCATCCATGCCACAGCCTGCCAAGGCCGAATCAAACATATCAAACGGTGTGTCATAGATGCCTGTGGAACCGGGGATGAGACACAGGAATTAGAAGGCACTACTGTGCAGATAGCAGCAGTGGGCATCTGAAGAGAACCTTTGGATGCAACTGAGGCTTCTGGTGCCCAGGCAGAAGGAGCTCGGCATTGACCTCTCAACCATCAAGCACTGATTGCGTTTGTGCAAGCAGCGCAGCCAGTGCTCTTTTCGCCACTCGAGTTTTCGAGCTCCACCTGTGGGCGTTCGAGTTGCCTTTCCCATGCGTGTCGGTTGCTGAAGGACGGCTTGCGTGGCACGTGCCCGTGCAGATTTGCGGCACTGCTTGCCATCAGCTATGCTGGTCATCGAACGATGCAGTTATCAGTGTTATCAGTTATCATATTGTAAGTCATCTCTCAGGCATGAGCCGCATTGGCCGCATTGCTCTCCCAGAACGAGTTGCATGTGCATCCGGCCGCCAGACATGGCCCTCCAGGTCCTGGAACACCTGCAGAGCGAGAAGGGCCTCGAGGAAATCAAGACACGCCTAGCCCCCTGAAATACCAAGCGCAACGGATATACACCGATGTCGGGAAATGAAACGACAATCTGCATGCACATACCGAGGTGGCTATTCACCGCGCCGCATGCTCAGCAAAAGTTTGGTGATTCTGACTGCTATTTTCGTGAAGGTTGAGTTTCACCATTCATACTCTTGTCGTGGCCGAAAGCCCCGCAGCTGCTATAGCTTGGACTGCTGTTTGCAAGCTGCGGAGGTCAACTGAAGCTGAAAGAGGACCGGGACTGGCTTGCGCTGGCCATCTCTTCGGCTGCAGCACACGACACAGCAAATCTTGACCAGGAAGAGCTGAAGGCGATGCCTGCAAGTGGCAAAGCTGATTGGAGCTGAAATGGCAGTGGTATCGTGTCACATCAAGTGCTCGAGTGGGACAAGGGCAAGTTTTCCAGCCCCAAGCATGATCTGACTTGAGGAGCTGCTGTTTTCGCTAGGGAAGCTCCCTGAGCATGCACTGCCCCCGACAAAAACAATTGCAGACCCTCTGCCTGGTGCAAGTCAGCGTGTTTGGTGTAGCCACGAGCAACAACCGGCTGCCAAGCCGTCTTGGCTGGAGGCTGCAATGACCTGTTAAGCGCGAGACAGGGGGACAACTCCGCAAGTGCTAGAACAGAAGGGTGCTCTGGCTTGCTCTTTGTTCGAATCATGTCGACCAAGAACATGAAGGCCCGAACCTCTTGGCCAGAACTCTCCAGAACTACTCGTTTTCAGACTTTGGAAGACAGCTGCAAACAGGGGTGTTCGGAGGTTCACACGTAGACGAGCAACAGTGATACAGGAAGTGGGCAACTGCTGGGACAAAGGCCAACATCTATCGAACGCTCAGTCATCCAACCAAGATCCGTCAAGACCTGGGTAAAGATCATGGAGAGTACTGCAAACCAAGATGGTTCGGCGTCAAGACCTGGGCAAAGATCATTTAGAGTACGAAAGTTCCGGGACCTGTAGAGCTTCACGAGGCGATTTCTGTTCAAAGCGTTACAACCGTTTCTTGACTTTCAAGCGGCCGTTGAATGTGACAGGCAGCTGCACGAAAGACTCGATCAACCACGTCGCCACCTCGCGCAGCTACATGCCATGGTGAGCGGCGCTGGTGTGTGTGTCGGCTTTCAAAGACAACGAAGATGCCTCATGGAGGCCTCCAGCCAGAGCAGCCTTAGCCTGGGGGAGCATGGGCTGTTTTATCGAAAGGTGACTCTGCGGGGCAGTCAAGTCAAGCTTGGAGCCAAGTCAATTCCGTGGTCTGCTCGATGAAGATGCACAGAAACTCCTGGACGAAATCATGGCACAGCTTGTCTGCAGAGTCCCAACAATCATGATTCATGAAGCACCCAGAAAGCATCAGAATGCCAAACAGAGAAGTGAGCAAGTGAGAAGCTGAAGATCTATGCACTGATAGCCTCAAACCGCACAGCCTTACATGCTCCGCCATCCAAGACACGGTTGCAACATAGTGGAAGTAGACCGTCTGGGATGCGCAATCCCATGGCCACGCTTCACTTCATCGTCGTTGGCCGGTGTTAGCCCAAAGTCTGGATGCTCTGCTGCTTCAGCAGCTTATCTTGCCCCGGCAATGATCGCAGCTTGGAGCAGCGACAACCGATGTTCGATGATCTCAACCGCAGGTCTTCCAAACAGCCATGTAGCTGTAGCCTAACCGTGTTCTGGCAGCCGCCATTGTTTTGCGTTATGTTGGCATTGGCTGTCGAAGACAGCTAAGGCACGGTCGGAACCTCTGTTGCCATGCATCATGCTACAGAAAGAGTTGGACTGTTCAGTCCGGAGACAATTCTCCGAATGCATCGACCGAGGTTTCTTGTTTCGGCACTTTGGCTAGCCGGGATCGGGGGAGGCCAAGTTCTGCTGCTCCGCTTGAAATTCGGAAGCTGTGGCTGTGCCACCACGAAGAATGAAATGATGGGCGGCCATGAGCTGATGTTGTTTCCTACACCTGTGCTGGCCCCCTGATGCCTGAGCTCTCAAGGAGCTCAAGGAAAGGGAGAGTGGTGGAGCTGTTGAGAACCAGTCCAACTAGTGTGAGAGTAAAACAGCCAGGTGCTTGAAAGATAGAGAGCGGCGCAGGCGAAGGCAGCGTCTCGTAAGATGGACATTTCAGGATGCACGACATCACGTGTTTTTTAACAAGCGGCTTAGGCTGCCTCGAAGCGATGCAGATCAAGAAGAGGCACTAAAGCATCTCTACATGTCTTGTACTTCTGTGATGCCTTAGGGGTAGCCTATTCCCAGCAGGCTGGCACGACGGTCCTGCAGGGGGCCGCCAACCCGAGACGAACTGCAGAGATCGAGGCAGGTGTTGTGACTGCAGATTTAGATTGAAGAAGAGTCCTGATCGGAAAGTCTGCCTCTGGGTGCAGATGCACATGCAAGAGTGCTGGTTTCTCTTAGCATGGAGCCAGCAAATCTGCACTGCGAGGCAGACGATGTTAATGCCAACCAAACACAAACTACAACAACAAGCACAGCCTCCACTACCACTTCGATTTCACTCCTTGCAGCACGTGTTCTTGGACACTTCGAGTTTTTCGCTGACGAGTTGGACGACGACGCGGTTGAACAGGCGGCAGAAGTCAGCCTGTCCGAAGCCTTGAGAGTCGCAGCCTGGCAGCTGAATGTGACCGTAGTGTCCACAGATTCCTGGCACGTTTCGTACGCAGTCGATCTCGGCACAGAATTCCGAGATGTACTGGTGGCCGGTCAGCAGGTCGTGGTGGACAGCAGCGGCTTCGAAGTGCTCTTGTCAGGGGAGCTTGCTGCAAGAAGCGCCTCTCCACAGAGAGTGCGTGCATCTTTTGATCTCCGTGCCTTTGCCAAGCTCCAAATCCAGGGGATTGATCCTGCAGTGCTGAATTCTACTTCCACAACAGTAACCTCACTCACACAGACGACCACTACAACCACTCGAACCGTCTTGGTGTCTCTGAAACTCCTGTCTGCCATCGTGCGAGAGCCTTTCGACTCTGTGGTCTTGGCATTCAACCTCCCCGCGCGTTTTGGCTTTGCCGTGATTTCCGGGAGCGGGAGCTGCAGCCCTGATGCCTTCAGTACTCGAACTTGGGAGTCCCTTGGAGAACCGCGAAGCTGCCGATGGAGGAGTGAGACAGAGCTGGAAGTCATGTTTGGCAGGGGTGCCACACTGCGGCTAGGCCAGATGCTCGTGACTTCTCCTGCTGGTTTCGAGCCCACAGGAAACGTGGCGTATGTAGATGCGCCAGCTTTGCAAGTGATGATGGAAGCAGAAGGAACTGGGCAAGTAACGCCTCGTCTTTCGCATCCGACTACAGTTCAGGCCTGCAGTCGTGTGAGCTTCTCGACCTTGGGGTCCACAGGAGGGAAAGGACGCCCCCTTCAAGTGAAGTGGTTCCTCGACCCGCCAATTTTCAGAGTCGTCAGAGAGGCGCTGCAAGCCATGGTCGACATGGCGAATTCTGAAGAGTCCCGCATCCTGGAGTTTCCACCAGCAAACTTTTCCGTGGCAGTGCAACAGGTGCGCATCGTGCTGGGAGAAATCTCATATGCAAAGATCCCTGTGCATGTGAATGTCACGGCACAAGTATCAAACTGGCTTGGAGCAGCAAGCAACATTTCAGGTATGGTGACAGTTCTTAAGGAGGAGGAGGCCTTGCCAGTATTGGTGCCTTCCTCTCCAAGGATCCAACAGGTTGCGAGTCAGGACGAGACTGCCTTCAACATCATGACGCTTTCTAATAAGCTCTCGGAGTGCGTGCGCCCCCTTAATACGACTTCGCTAAATGTACTGGTGGAATGGGAGTACAGACCCGATCCCGGCAGGGTTTGGCACAGGTTGGGGACGCTGCAGAATTTAACTGACATCTCGAAGACACCGAACTCGATCCGTTTTGCACCGTTCACATTTCCACCAAACACTGCCCATCAATTCAGAGTGTTCGTGCAGTATGAGGGTACGAGTCCAATGAGGCGCCCGAACGTGACTTTCAATCTGTCAGTTGCATCCAGACAGCCGCCGACGGCGATGATCCGGGCACCAAGCGAAGTTGGTGCTAGCTGCCCTTTCTTTGTGAATGCCTCCCAATCGCGGGATGACTGGTCATCGGATGCAGAGATAGTGTACATTTGGTCCTGCCGCCCACTTGAAGGAACTGGAAGCTGTAACTTGCCGAACCTTGCGGATGCAAATTTCTCCAGAACGGATGGTACTGGTGCAAGCGGCATGCTGATGCACATACCTGGCGGACACCTCGACACGGAACCTCGAATGTAAGGCCAATCCATCCCATGCACAGGGTGTGCAGTGAGCATCGCCTTCCTTGTAAATGTAAAGTGTAAAGTGTAATTTTTTGCTTCATCACCGCAAAAGTACAGTTCCTGGGAATGTCGACATCTAGAGCTCACACCGCCTGTGCGGCTGTTCACTTCGAATCTTAAATCTAGTTGGCAGTCGCCCTTCTCTAGCTAAGGGCGTTTACATCATTGGCCTGTCGGTGCGGCGGCAGTCGGAGTCACCTGCAGATGCCGGAAATGCGACGGTTGAGCTGCGCGTGGTTGCAGGCCACTAGCATCATTAGCGCTCAGAATCTCTTGACGGCAGGACAGAACAATTGAAAAGCATCCTGTTGAGGAGCCAGACCTCCAATCTCCATCGAAGTTCCATGGGAGAATGAAGAAGGAGTTGCCTGGCACTGCTTGTCGTTCATGCGTTTTACGATCGCTTTGCCTCGCTGCACTGCTTCTGCCGTTGCCACTTCCCTTCGATAGCCGGAAGCTTTGTATCGAGGTTTCTGTCGCCTCTGATGAGCTTATGGTCACTGCGCATGCTGACCAGACGCCAGGATGCCTTGTGCCGGGATCTCAGTGACTAGCGGCGACTAGCATGCCAACTGGCAGAGCATCCGCCAATTGGGCAAGGCACGCACCCACAATGCTGTAACAGCACGCTCAGTCGCTGGATTACTGGAGTGGCAGCTGCCGACGCTTTTGCTAGTGCTGCTATTACTCTATACTACCACACAAGTACTGCTGCCAGTACTACCAGTACTACTAGTACTACTCGTGCTGCTGGTAGTATTACTAGCAATACTACTACAAGTACTACAGGCAAGTACTACAGGTACTACAGGTACTACAGGTACTACAAGTACTAGTACTAGTACTAGTACTAGTACTAGTACTAGTACTACTACTACTACTACTACTACTACTAGTACTACTAGTACTGGTACTACTAGTACTACTAGTACTACTAGTACTACTAGTACTACTAGTACTACTAGTACTACTAGTACTACTACTACTACTACTACTACTACCACCGCTGCTACTGCGACGAGGACTACTGCTACCGCTACCACCACTGATGCCACTACCACTGCTACCACTGCCAGCACTCCTACCGCTGCTACCACTGCTGCCGGTACCACGGGTACCACTGCTACTAGTCCTACCACAATAATTACCACGACTGCTAGTGCTACTCTTCTTGATATCCCACAACGTCACTATCATGACAATCATCCGTGACACTCTTGCTGCTACTACCACCAACTTTACGGTGCTACTTGAACTTGTTGAATTGTTGCCACCAGTGCGGTAACTGCCATCATCCGCCTTTCGCCATCACTTCTCTTGCTATGAGCACTGCTACTAATTACAATACCAGTCTTTGGCCAAGCGACCTGGAGCAATCAGCGCCACGGTGCCTGTAGCTCCGCAAAGGTGGAGGTCATGCTCTAGGAGGACCGCCGCAGCCTGATTTCCAGGTCGCAGGGTCTATGGAAGAGAATACGGACTTCGGTGGCTTCGCAGTTGCAGCTGGATCTTGGCAAAGCATAAGGGCGTGCCCGGTCGGGCATAATGAAGGAGGAGGGGCATCAAGCTGACAGCTCCACCCTCCCGTGCCTTTCTAAATCTATGGCGATACCGTTCTGTCATACAGCATGCTTCAGGCTCGAAGTCTACCTGGCAAGCCATGCCCCATAACCCGAACACCTTCCCAATTATGCCCTGCCCCAAATTTCTGGCGTACTGCACGCTGACTGCTGGCTGGGATAGGTCTCCTTGGTCCGGCTATCGCGTTTAGAGGTCAGATTGTGGTGTGCTCTCACTGCCTAGACTTTGCTTCATGCCTTTTTGTGCTCTGCCGGTAAAGCTGCGTGGAGGGAAGATCACCAAAAAAGCCCAAGTCCTTGAGAAGCTCTCTATCCTCGAGCCCTCGACCCGACAAATCCCGAAGCCCTGAACCCGAGCCGCTCCACCCCGAAACTCAAACCCTTGTATCCTCGAAGTCTCAGACTTCGGCACCCTTCCAGTACTCATCTTGATGGTGCTTGACAGCCTGCCCTAGGTTCTAGAAGCTCCAACCATAGTCATTGACCCCAAATCCGAAACCCCGAATCTTGGCCCTCCTCATGGTCTAACATGGGGGCCTTGCTCACTAGAATCGGGTATTGGGGGTAGATTTCAGTATGATTACAAACAGAAACCACAAGGGAGACTGGTACTACTCAGGCTTCTATAGTACTAGGGCCGGCCTCCATCTCCTCCTGCACACTGCGAAACGCAGAGGTCAAGGCCGCCGCGACTTGCCCGCACTTCAGGGCATCCGAGCAGGGCGCCTCCGATTGAAAGACCCATCAAGCGTTTGGGGTTCAGAGAATTCTGGGTTGAGAGTTCAGAGTACTCTGGGATGTATCAGAGTATTTTGGGTTTGGGGTTCAGGGCATGTTGGGTTGAGGGTGTTGTCTGCAAGGTCGGTTTGAGGAGGTCGGGTCAAAGGAGCTTGTCCTATTGCACGTGCAATGTGTCGGGAATGCACGCATGTGTATGCAGGCGCAGGTGTTGTTGCAAAATCATATGCATGTGCCTTCACCCGCACGTTTGCGCTAGAAACTGATGATCTCCTCTTCCTCTTGCCTTGCCCCGTTCTTTTTTTGAACCAACGGAGTAACGACGAGAAAAGTTAAGGACACGCCCGCCCAGGCAGCAGAAGCTGCAAACTCGTCCTGTCCACCCAAATAACAGCAGGAAGACTGAATGAGCCACCTTGGATGCCTCATAGGGGTTCTACTTAAAGTGGGCTCTCTACTTGTTCTATAAGGGATTTGCACGCGGCCTGCTGGAGGAAATACGGCATCGTCTTTGCAGCCCGCAGGGCAGGCCAGTGGCCATTGAGGCCATGTCCATCAAAGACACAAAGTGCTTTCCAGCCGCATGACCTCAGCGATGTTCCAGTAGGTGAGAGTTAGCACCTTGCAGATAAACAGATATGCATCGTTTGGGATTTGCTGAAGCTATCCGACGATGTTCTTCCATGCTGTAAGAGGATGTGTACAGTTCTGCGAAAAGAAACTGGTCCAAGAAACAGTTGGGCCACTGCGAAGTTGTCCTGCAAGGTGACCATGTAAGCACAGATATTTATGTCCGGCCAAGGGCGGGACGATCTCCCATCCATTGCGAGGCATTGCTGTGCATCAGGTGTAGCACCAGCTTACAAAAACTCATTTGTCTGCAAATGTGCGGACCTGGGGTGGACAACCTTCCAAACTCCGACCCAAACCACCCCGAGACTCCTGGCCGACGGTGGTGTCACTCGGCGACTTGCAGCCTTTGCAGCTGGCGACGGCGATGCCCCAGGTCTTGGCCAAGGTGCTCTCGTTGCAGACACCCTCCTCGAGTTTGGGCTTCTGATGGGGTTTCGGGTTTTAGGGGTTTGGGGATTAGGTTTCAGGGTTATTCTGGAAGGGTCCCTTGCAGGTGTTGGCGCAACATCAAGGTAGCAAGGCCTCCGAAGCCCAAAATCCCAAACTCGCTCCAGCTCCGTAAACCTCCTTCTAAACATATCAGTATCTTCCTCTAGAAATACCATTACACATGCGTATGTATACTGTATATATGTAAACGCACACATGTACGAAAAGATCATGTAAGCATACAGTTCTCCAAATAAATCTTCCACAAAAGCCCTTCTTCGCCTGATGAAGGCTGCCGCCATCTTCGGGGAGAAAACTCCAGGCTCGCTCGGTGTAGGGATCCTCGTAAGCGCTGAAGATCCTGGTGATCTGCGCTGTGGCTTCAGGCTTTGGGAATTCGGGTTTAGGGTTTGTGGCTTTGGGGTTTCGGCTTTAGGGCTCTTTTGCTTGAGAGGGTGCTCGAGACCTTGAAAGCGTGCGAAGCCGCTGCTGCGAGTAAGAAGGTTCGGGTTCAGGGAAGCCGTCTCCAGATGCTAGGACAGTGATCCCTGTATCAAGGTCGCGAACACACTGGGCTCAGAGGCTTAGACTTCAGAGCCTGTGGCTCCAAGAGGTTTTTCCGATGTACTTCAGACTGCTTTCAGCCAGGTTGTGAAAAGACTCATGAAGATGGACTCGGGCCTCACGCAGGCAGTCACAAAGCCAGGATACCTTGATCCGAGTATGCCCTATATACAGAGGCCTGACAGTCTAAGCAAGAGACCCTTCACCCGCCGGAAGTTCTGAACCTTTGCTGGCTGCTGCAGAATCGCCAGCCATCTGTCGGGGGCTCCCCACGGACGGCAAAGGAGCCCTGCAGTCTGCGGGATGATTTGCGCGGCTGCTGTGACATTCGAGTCCGAGGCCATATCGACTCGAATGCAAGCTTGAAAAAAAGCGTCAGCACATGTCAAGCAAAAGGAGACGAAGCAGAGTAGACAAAACACATGCGTCCACGTGCAAATTCGCGTGCTGATAAATATACATATACTCGTCTGCAGCTCTTTGCAAGCAAGGGTTTGCTACATAACTGATGTGGGGATACATGCAGACATGGGCCTTTAAGCATCCCTTAGGCTGAGCAGGCAGATGCAAGGTCCATGGAGATCAATGTGTTAACGCACAAATATGTCGGTGCAGAAAGACTACATTACACTGCATTGCATTGCACTAATTACGTTAGAAGACAATACGCGCACTACATGATATTAGATTACCTTACATGACATTACATTATATACTTGCCGGTACGAACTTTAAATACTTACATACGTACAATTTCACTTGTGTACATGAATACTCACGTATTCAAAAACACAAAAATCACACAAAAAACTAACAAATCAGCAGACATACAGACAGACAGACAGACAGACAGACCGACCGACCGACCGACAGACAGACAGACAGGAAGACAGAAAGACAGAAAGACAGACCGATAGACTTACTTACAGACAGACAGACGGACAGACAGACAGACAGACAGACAATACCTACCTACCTACCTACCTACCTACCTGCCTACCTACCTCCCTACTGCACCTACCCCCCACCCCGAACCCCCCCACGTCGTCGTAGCAGTAGCAGTAGTAGCAGTAGTAGTAGCAGAAGAAGTAGTAGTAGTAGTAGTAGTAGTAGGCGCCCCCCCCCCCCCTACCAACCACCTCTGCTGCCAAGCCTCTTAAGAGCACGTTCGTTTTACTCGGTATTT
>CAJNJA010073108.1:2222-21922 GCA_905231915.1 Symbiodinium necroappetens | reverse complement strand
GTAGCCTCCGCACATGGGCAGGGCTTACTTGGTTGAGGGTTGACAGGGCTTTAGGGGTTTAGGGTTAACAGGGTTTTTGGGCTTTAGGGTTTAGGGTTTACAGGGCTTCAGGGTTGAGGGTTTACAGGTTTACAGGGCTTTAGGGGTTTAGAGTTTAGGGTTTACGGGGCTTTAAAGTTTAGGAATTTTGGTGATTTAGGGTTTACAGGGCTTTAGGGTTTTCGGAGTTTCAGTGACTTAGGCTTCAGGCTATAGCGTTTAGGGCGTGGAGTTTATTGACAACCCAAGGGCGCTGAATTGAGCGGTGCAAGGTTCCAACTTACCAAGCTTAGATTCTCACATGAGGTGTTGGACAAGGAGTTAGAATTCAGTTGTTGCCCTAAACCTAAACCCTAAACCCTTTTTCTTGGGGCTTCGGGTGTAGTTCCGATCAGGTTTAAGACCGCTTTTCGGGCATGAAGGATTTACCGGTGTGAGGGGTTACGGTTCAGGGTTGTCAGGATGTTTCTACATCAATGTTGACGAGATGGAAGGCTGTCCTGTTATAGTACCATGAAACTGCCCCAAAACCCATCGCAATTAACAAGGCCTGTATATGAGAGAACCCTCATACTTCCCCTCAAAGGAACCCCTGCTAAAGGGACCCTTTTCGAACCAATTTGGGCCCACACAACTTTTTTTTGCATAGGTAGACCCGCAATGCTCTAATTCGCGACGTTAGGATTCTTGAATACATGCAGTTCTGTATACAGTCTGCTTCATTTTAGGTTTTAGGGTTCGAGTTATGGTTTGTTTTGTAGGTATCTCCAATTTGTTCTGCTTGCCCGTTATATTCCTGAATTAAGGGATAATGGAGTCTCTGGGTAGGTTTCAGGGCTGAGGGGTTCGAGATTTTTGTTCGTCGAGGTTTCCATGCTGAGTCGGGGGTTGTCAAAGCTAGCCGCAGTTCTCTTTGGCCGGCATCCAACAAGAGTTCCCTTCTAGCGCTGCTAGCAGGTATATCTTTGTGGCTGCAGCCATCATTGCAAGGGTTTAGGGTTTAGGGCGTAGGGAGGATCATTGCTAGTTTTGCTGCTGTTGAATACCTTTCTACCCTCGTTGGTTGGGGCGACGATGGCAGGCCCAAATGTTAAACCCTAAACTCAAAGTCCTTAACCCAAAGCCCGAAACCCTAAGCCCTAAACCCTAGACCCCAAGCCATAAGCTAGCTAGCGCCAGTCTCAACCCCTGAACCCAGAGACTCCATTTATCCCTTAGTTAAGGAATATACCTTTACATTCTAGTAGGAACCCTAATAAGATTTAAGGTATATTCCTTAATGAAGGGATGTTGGAGTCTCTGGGAACCCTAAACCCCTAAACCCTAAACCCCTAAACCTAAACCCAAAAACCCTAAACCCCAAAGCCCTAAACCTTGACACGTTCGAATTCTCCTTCAAGCTTTGTCGGCATGGCCCGGCACTACCTCCATCGTGGGGACCAGCCGTGGCTTGAAATCGTTTGGGGTTCAAGATGATATAGGGGCCTTAAGAATTAGAACAGGGCTTTGGGGGTTTAGGTTTCCTTTAAAAGGGGTCTATAATTATAAGGGTTACTATAAGGGTTCTATGTTAAATTACAGAGGCCTTAATAATTAGAATAGGGTTTGGGGCTAAATTAAAGCTATAAGTATACTAAGGAGGCCCTATAGAACCCTATTCTAATTATTCAGGCCCCCACTACATTACGGTGAAGGGTTGAGGCTTCCAAGCGCAAAAGGAGTCTCAAGGCCTGGGAGGTTGACTTTCAGGCCCAGAGAGCCCAATAACCCCTTAATTAGGGAATGTGCCTTAAATTATAATATGATTAAGGCCCCTATAATTTAAGGAATATACCTTAAAATCATAGTCTTAAGCCCCCTATGAATCATAATATTAAGGCCCCTATAATTTAAGCTATATTCCCTATTTAAGGGGTATTGAGCCCTCTGGGGGGGTTGTCTGGTCTTGCTTGGAGGTAGCATGCAGCGTGTTTTCGGTATCTGTACTCCGGGTTTTTCGTCGGTGTTCATCACTTTCCTGAGGCATCCACGCACTGACGCAAGCCCGATCTTAATCATACACTCCCCGACCGCTTTAGCCAATATGAACCCAAAGGGTCCAAAGTACTTATATGGTAGAATGTAGAGTTTCTATATATTAGGAATTACTATTATGACTGGGGAAGTATACCCCATAACAGTACCTAGGACCCTTTGGGGAAGGCATCACTCTGCATTCTGCAGTAGCCCTTGTCCAGACACGGGTCATGGGGTTCTGATCCCCTCTAGCCCCCACCCACTGCGACCACTATGAGAGACGCTTACATCCCGGAGCCCCTGGGAGGATCTAGAAAGTAGAACCCCTAACTTGGGAATCTATAGTTTGGGTTTAGGGTTTAGGGTATATAACCCATAACTTGAGACCCTCTACTACTAGGGCGTACTGTATAGGAACCCTCTTGAGGGATTTACTTTCTAGATCCTCCCGCCCCGAACCCCGACTCCGGAAATTTCAAGCCTGTGCTTTAGGGGTTAGGGTTCAGGGTTTAGGGCTTTCAACAGTATGCGACTTGGAGAATCAGGGGACTGAGTAAGCAGCTAAAAAATTGGGGATATAGGTACCCTAATTACCTGGGGGTTGAACTAGACCCTAGGCCACATTTGGTACCCGAGCTTGTAGCAGTGTGGGAACAAGGAGTCGAAGGTGGTGTATGCGAATGAGTACGGGTCCTATTCCGTCAAGTTCCTATTGCAAGTACAGCACAATATACGCCAAAACCGTCTTCAAATTTACATCAACGCTCCTACAAATACAGGTCTCCGCATCGTGTGTGCATAAGGAATTTCCCCAAACCGTAAACCCTAAACCCTAAAACCAAGAACCTAAACCCTAGATCGAAATCCGGAAGTTGTAGATGCGCCCTGCATTTGAGGACCTCGCGCATTTTAGATGTAGCGAAGATTTGACCCCCGCGAACATCGACGGGAGAATCTGAGTCTTGCTGTCAATGGTTGAGGGTTTGGCTTAGGGTTTATGGGACGTTTCAATGGCGTAGATACGGTAAATTCTACTTCTTCCGAACTGGACCCCTACACCACAGCGAGCACAGGACGAAATTGGAGCAAGAGGTTGAGGGTATAGCAGCTGAGTCGTAGCACGTCGGTAATAGCTTACCTACCCAGACCGCCGGAAGAATCAAAAATTTAGATCCCCTAATTGATCCACTTTTTGGATCCTTCTGGCAGTCTGGGTAATGGCCCCTAGATACTTGCATGAAGTCCAACAGCTCCAAGTTAGAGCACTTTTCTAAGGCTTTTCCCTGCCCAAAAGCCCAGGGCGTGATGAGATTACCCAGTCCAAGCCAAACATTTGCTTGAAAGGTCAGCAGGGGTTTGATGTTGTTGGGTTATGGATTCTTGTTTTGTTTGTTTTATGTTAATTTCCTAAACCCGAATAGCCTGAACCCCAAAGAATCTTCCTGTTAAAGGACTTATATAAAGAAACTATAATAAGGAAGCCTCAAAAAGGTAGGTTCTTTAGGGTCCAGGTAAACCCTTAACCGTGGCTTTCGGGGTGGTTTCGGGTTGGGTGTGAAGGGTGCAGGGTCTGAGGTCTGGGAGATGTTGAGACGGAAGCAGCAGGAAACACGAAGTCGGTTTAGGTTTTAGGGTTTAGTTTTTTTTACAGTTTAGGGTTTTAGCGTTTAGGGGTTTAGGGGTTTAGGGTTTTGGGGTTTAAGGCTTCAGGTACCGAAACCACTCAGAGGATGGGACGTGGGTCTTCAGGCGTGATTGAGTGTTCCGTGAAACTGCATGAGGCTCTGTGTTGAGCTCTCGAAGCCCCTACCCTAAGGGTCCAAGTGCTCAAACATTTGGGTCTTAGGTGCCAAAAACCATTCAGAGGACAGTTTTTGAGCAACTATTTGGGCACTTGGACCCTTCGGGCTACAAGGAATCCAAGCTCCTACGAAGCCTTACAGGAACGCTTGTTGCAATGGACCTTCAACGATCTGCCCCTGCATTATGCCCCAAAGCAGCAAACGTTTTGGACCCGCAAAGTGTACATGTCGCCAAGCCCGCTTCATAGTATTGGTAGTTGTTCCGGCTTCTATAAAAGAAATAGAAGTAAGCTGCTGTCCGGGCCTCGGATTAGGAGAGATGTGCGCAAGGTTCATGAGGTAGCTCAGCATCTCATGCTGTGTGCGAAGGCGCTATGGACCAGGTGGTGTTCATGTGCAAGTAACGATATCGTGGTTGAGATGCGCTTTCACGGCCCTCGTGGATCATGAGAGCCCCACTGGCATAGCTGCATGGCTGTTGATTGCGATGCTGGTGCAGGTGCAGATCCTGGTGGTAGCGTGCTCTGGAGAACTGAACATCTTTGGGCTGCACAGATAGCTTAAAAGCATACAGGTCGAGTAGGAACACCAACATGCGTAAAGCTCTGGGTTGCTGCATGTGGTGATTGCCTTCCCGTCTTCCTGAAGTCTAGCAACATGTGTACCCAGAGGCTCCTTAGTAGTTCCTTTTTGGGATTCCATTATAGGATTCTAAATATGAACCACAAAAAGGAACTACTTAGGAGCCTATGGGTAGGTGGAGGAGTGGTAGGTAGTGAATGTTCAGTTTGCCTGCTGCATGACTTCTCCAAACGAGGTTGTTTGTTGCAAGCTTGAAGCCTCGAGACGGCGACAGATGGGATGCAGAGAAGAGTTTCCTCGTATGGCATACCCTTTCGATGAGCTCACGCACTACTGCCACTTGTCCTTTGCCCCTGATGAGGTCAAAGACGTGACGTACTTAGACAGGACCCGGCGACCGCCGATGCTTCCGCTTTCGGGTTCCTATTGCCTGGTTGCAGGGCGTCGTGGAATGTCAGGCTACCATCCATCGGCAGTGGGAAGATGTCTTTATCTGCCAGAACGAGCACATGTGACTCTAATGCGATCTTCTGATGCAGGTGAAGAAGCTCATGACTGCAATGCCGCGAGATCCGAGAAGACTCTTCACATCGCTAGTCTCTTCTGTGTGCCGAGCAGTGTCGGAAAGCCTCAGCAAACATTTCCCTAAATTGCAATGAAACTGAGATCGTTTAGATCTGCAGAAGATTGCTTGTCGATCTTCGTCAAAACAGCGATGCTTGTAGTACTGCATCAGCATCAGTAGCATCAGCAGCAGCTTAGGCAGGGCCCCCGAAAGGATGAACAATCCAGACAGTAGAACCCCTCATTCCGGGTTTTGGGTGCAATTTTTGCGGTTTAGGGTTCGAACCCTACTCTCCCTCTACAGGGGTTTTCTTGCAGGAAGCCACTTGAGTGATCTACTTTCTGGATGCTCCCAGGGCTTGGAAACAGCGTGAAAATTGAGCCGATGCTCTAAGCTAGGCGGCAAATTGAGAAACCCTTAAGGGTCCATGTACCCAAATAGCTAATTTATACTTTGGCCCCAAAGTACCTATATAGAGACTACTTTAAGGCCGAAGTATATACTATTTGGGCACATGGACCCTTAGGGAAACTCCTCACTACCCCAAACCCGGTATGGGGGTCGATGGAGTTGCCCCCGCCATCAAAAAAAAGAGTGTCAAATCGGCTTGGGGTTTAGGGTTTAGCGTTTTTTTTTGGATTTCTGGTTTGGGAGGTTGGGCTGTTGCATTGCAGCTGGCGGTGTTTAGCTGCTACTGCTGCTGCTGCTGCTGCTTCCCCCGCTCCTGCTCCTAGTACTACTGCTGGCAGTATTCTGTTACGAGTAGTGACGCCACAATCAGCGCCTCTCACCAGCACCATCAACATTCTCATCATCGCTTTCCTCGTCATCATCGGCAGCATCGCTACCACCGTCCGATCACAGCCATGAACTTTGTCACGTTAAGTAGCTATTGCATGTTGCTGACTGTCGTTCTGTTGAACCAAGGTTTTTCAGCCAAAAACCCCAAGCCCTAGACGCCTAAGACCAGCGGATGCATCTACTGTATTTTCCTCAACCAGAAACCCCAAACCCCATAAGCTATGCAGTAAGACAGACACGCAGATGCATCTTGATGGAGCTCTATACTGGAGAGTTGCTTTTCGGCACTCACGAAAACCTGGAACATTTGGCACTCATGGCCCGGGTGCCCAGGAAACTTTGGTTTAGGGTGTGGGGTCTAATGAGTTCCGTTAGGACTTCCCAGACCCCTTCAGGGAGGATCCAAAAAGTAGATCCCCTTAAAGGGGGTTCCTGTAAAGTACCCCTCTGTAGTGGTTAGGGTCCTAAATTAGGGGTTCGACTTTCTAGATCCTTTGAGGTTGTCTGGGTTCCTTTGGTTGAAGGGATCTACAGGGGTACGACAGGGCGCAGGGATTAAGTCTTTTGGATCTTCTGGGGCTTGGGGCTTAAGGCTTACATGGCTTAGGGCTTCTGGTAGTAGATAAACCTGAAACATTCACCCCTGAACCCTAAACCCAAAACCCTAAACCCTAAACCCTAACCCTAAACCCTAAACCCTTTATAAACCCTATAAACCCTAAACCTTAAACATTAATCCTCTGAACCCAAGGGCGTCGGGCACCTCAGAGTGTCAGGGATCTCCAGTCCGTTTCAGCTGAGACCCCGAAAAGGATCTAGAAAGTAGGACCCCTAACGCCGCTTGGAGCCCTTCTGGAAGTCAGTAATCGGATGGGTTAACTGGTACGCCATCACGTGCGTATCCAGTGACCCAAAAAGATCAACTACTAAACCACCGATCTCCGATCCGGATTACTAGCATTGTAGATGCCCGGAAGGTGTTCTGAGCGTAATGGTGCTCACTGGTGGTCTGTCATGGCGATGCTGCGACCGACGGCGTCGAAGGGCTACCTGCTCGGTGTCAGTGACCTTGAGGAGGTCACCTCCAGCCGGAGGTGTCTTGGGGCAGCAAAGGCGGACGTCCCAAAGGATCGCAGGCAGGCTTCTCCCTTGACTGTCAAGCAACTGCGAGCTTGCACTGCAAATTGGACGATCCCGCAGAGGACATCTGGAATAGAATGTTTGCGGGAGCTGTCTTTATGTGTGGTCTGCTCACGCAGCCGTTGGAGTGACGCGCAACACGCATGCCGATGAACTCTTGATTTTGACAATGAGGGAGCTGTTGCTTCTCTTGAAATTTCCGTGGCCAACGACAAGACGATGCATGCTGCTCAGCGTCGTTTCCAGTTCCTGCCCATGGTGTCAATAGCCCGTGCATGTGTTGCTGACAAGGAGTGGGTTACGGGATGGATGGATGTGAGGGAGCAATTGGCCATAAAGAATCCACCGCACCATTGCCTTATGCCTGCTCCAGACAGGGACGGCAATCCTCTGAATAGGCCTCTGAGCTCCTCCGAGGCGGGGAAGCCGACCGCAAACTCCTGGATTGTGAGAGTGACCCGGGGACTTGCATCGTATTACAAGCCATTCTTTCAAGGCGACACTGCTGTCAATGGCGGCAAAGAGGGGTCTTCCTCTTGAGGACCGTTTGCAGATGGGGTACCATTCGGTGCCAGGGCGCATGGCGCTCGTTTACAGCAGGGACGGTGGTGAACGCAGTTTGCGCCTGCTTGAAGCGATGATAGCCGAGATAAGGCAGAGTTTCTTCCTGCCCGACGCCACCCGATCAGGAAGGCTCTTGAGTCACGCTAGGGAGATCATGGGTGCCGGTTGTCTCGCTAATCAATCTGCGAGCGGGGTCCAAGACCAGCAGCCGGTGGCTGCTGAGCAGGGCGACAGTGATGTCAAGAGTGAGCGCGGTGCTGTTGGAAATCTATAGTTTGGGTTTAGGATTTTGGGTCTAGAAAGTAGAAGATATAAATCCTGCATTACCCCAGAATAAGGAATATACCATAATTCCCATAGTTTAGGGCCCTTAAGGTAATGCTGGATTTATATCATCAACAGTAGAACCCTTAATTTGGGGGGAGGGGGGTTCTTGTAAGAGTTCCTTAAGGGGATCTAAAAAGAGAGTATAGGGCTTTATAAGGGTGTAGGGTTTAGGATCTAGAAACTAGAACGCCGAATTTGGGACCCTCTACTACTAAGGGGTGCTTCATAGGAACCCCCAATAAGGGTTCTACTTTATGGATCCTCCCGGGGGTCTGGGAGGCTATACCTGAGGCAGTGACCCTAATTAGCAAGTAGAACAGGTTTCTGGGGTGGATTATAGTGGCCTTTCTGGGGCTTGCTGTAGGGGTATACTTATAATGGCGGCCTGAGCAATTAGACTAGGGTTTTTGGGTTGCGTAGACTATAGTTTAAATGCTTGGAGGAACCCTGCGGAATGCTTTGGGCCAGTCCTCAGGCTTCTAGATTCGACTGCCCTTAATTACCCTTCATCGTTCTTAGCCCAAGTGCCATTTGTTTCTTGTCCGGACCAGGACTCTATTGAAGGGCGTTTGGGGATTCCTGGTTAGGTTTTAGTGTTCAGTTTGTACTTAAATAACACATGAGGAGCCTGCCCCTGCTAATCTTTAGAACGCCGACATACTTTGCCAGTTTACCCTATTAGTCCAGAGGATTCTGTGTCTCGAAACACGGATTTTGGACTCTCCGGAACCCACTGCGAGATACCTACGTAGGACCGTGAGGACAAACCCAATAGACATCCCAAACCACCATCCCCCAAACGCCTCATAAAGCCATGATGCCATCCCTCTAGAATCCTTGTATCAACTTAGTAAGCCATTTCTAATGAACAGGACGATAACCCAAATGTCGGTACATTTTCGTCCCAACATACCCCAACTTTAACCTACTGACTAAGTCGCATGATCCTCCAAGTAAGGTCCATTATAGAAGCGTGAACAAATAGTGAGACGTTTCGTTGGGGTTCCCTACAAGTACTAAGCCGTATAATATTTCCACAAAGCCGAGTTCCAAGTATTGAAACCCTCATATTGTAGCGAACCCTATAGAATCCAAATAAATGCCTTGAAATTACTTGGGGGGTCGGGGGACTTAGTAAGTGGTTAATAAGTAGACTTATAAGTACCCTAAAAGGGGTCCTATTTGGGGTTATGATACTTATAAGTCTAGAAAATATAAAAACCATTTACTAAGTCCCCCGACCCTCCAAGTAAGGAACCCCTAAACGAACCGTAAATCTTACCAATAGTCTCCATCGTAGTTTCTTTTCGGGGTTATCTTACAGAATCCAAAGTAATTAGTTTGTTAAAATCAACAAAGCAACTACAATGGAGACTACAGGTAAGCGCAATTCGATGCTCCCCAGGAGAGAAGTCTTGGTCGGATGCCGAGTAAAATGCTCGCGGCCTCCCCGACGGCGGCGCGGGAGAAGTGCGCGGAATGGGTTTCCGGTTCCATCCCGAGGGTTTTAGTAAGGTTGTATAGGGTTCGGAAGGTGCTCCAAAAGGCTTCTATATACTTATAAGGGATTAACGTAGGAGCCTGATTAAGAAACCCTGGGTCTTTATTAGGGTTCTTAATATGAATCCCAATAGAATGGGATTATAGGGCCAGGGTTTCTTAATTAATCAGGTTCCTACATGAGGGGTTTAGGAGTTTCCGGGTAGTACTTAAAGCTTCATGGTACTTCTTAAGTAAGGTTATAAGTAAGGCAACTATACCTATAATTGCTTATAACCCCAACCCAGGTACTTAGAACTGTACTTACTAAGTCCAGTGAACCTCCAAGTATGCTTAGGCCCTTGGATGCTGCAGTCGCCGTACGCCTTATGACGAAGTTTTCCATTCTGAACCCTACCCTGACTTCCGAAGTCAACACCCTAGACCTTAATCCCGCATTCTTCAGGGCACACCGGGGATCAGAGTTTGAAATGTCAAGGGTACATGTAGTTTATATGTTTGAACGGTTTAGAATTGGGGGTTGAGTGTAGGATTTTTTTGTAATTTGTGCACGTGTAAGTTAGGATCGTTTGTGCATGGTGCCGTGACATAGTGCTCTGGCAGGCAAGGAAGGTTAGCCTATGTGCATGACCCCAGGTATGACTTGTACGATTATCTGAGAGTCCGTGCGTGTAAGCAGTGGTTTCCTCAAGCTACATTTTTAAAACGGGTTACTATAAGGTCATGACGGGGTTTAGTAGCGCATGGCTTTGCTAGGTGTACTATAGGTTTTTCATTACCCCTAAACCCTAAACCCTAAACCCTAAACCCTAAACCGTTCATTACAGCTTTGAAGCAAGGTTTAGTATGGTGGCTTCTAGGCTCCATGTGCCTGTTCGTTACATACTCTGGCCTTCAACTCGTTCCTATGTCCCTAAGGGTCCATGTACCCAAATAGTATATACTTTGGCCTTAAAGTAGTCCCTATATAGCTACTTTGGGGCCAGAGTATATGCTATTTGGGTACATGGACCCTTAGGGTGAAGGTAAAGGGTCAAAATTCTGCAACCCCACATGGAGGATCAGGGCGTCTGAGTTTAGAATTACCCGAAGAAGGGTTCCATTTAGGCTCTGGGTTACCGTTTTAGCTTCTTGCATTTTTGTCATGGTTTCTTAAAACGGGTCTCCCAACAAAAGCATATGCGTCGCTCAGCTTCTAAGTGGAACCGAGGGTTGTAGACGTCCTTCCCCAAGATTGTAAGTACACATATGGGTGTTACATACACGAAGCCACATGCCAGACCCCTTACCGGGCCCTACAACCCTGAAACCCAAGGGTACCGCTCGATTACAAGGTATTGACCTCTCTCACAGGCGCTTCGAAAGAGGTTGGGTTATGGCATTATCATTATTACTTTGAATGTTTCTGGAAGTGAGAGTTCCGCATAATCATGTAGCGCTCTGTTTCAGCACGGTCAGGGCAATTTGGGCTACAGGGCCTAGTGTTACATGGTGTATAGGACATTATGATCTAGGGTTTGAAGCTTAGGGCTTAAATCCCTAGGCCAACCGAGCTTCTTTTCCTTGGAGGTACTTGGCGAGGGATCGATACGGCGACATGCGGCTAAATTGGCAGCGGACCTAGCTGAGAAGTCCTACTAAGCAAAAGGGTCCATGTGCCCCAGAGTATACATACTTTGGACCTAAAGTCGTCGCGGACATAGGTGCTTTGGGGCCAAAGTACGAACTATTTGGGTACATGGACCCTTCGTGAAGAACCTAAATGCTGAAGCCTTGTAAACGAAAAACCCCAAAACCCAAAACGAATCCCTTCCTAACCCAAACCTATAATAAGCCCCGCACAACACCAAAACTAAGCCCCCCCAAAGTCCGAAAATTAGACCACAATTGTACTTCTAAGACACTTAGACCCATCAGCCGGCAGCTGAGTTTTGTCGAAGATCGATGATTGAAGGTTCGGGATTTACAGTGTAACCGTTAATGGTCTATGCCTCAGTGTAGGATGTACCTGAACCCCCAAAAGTACTACCTGTTTTTGATCAACCTGCCTTTTATAAGCCCTAAACCCTACCCCGTTACCTGTGAGGGTTTAGGAAGAGCCCAAGGGTCCAAGAGTTGAGTTTGCAGGATTTTGCTGCTTTAGGGTTTAGGGCTTAAGAATTTGCTGTCCATTGCACCCTTGGGCTTAATTGAGGGGTATGGGAACTTCCGGCAACCGCGAGGACGAGGCCGATGTGAGGGCGTTAGCTTGAGCTTCGGCAAATCACCGAATGAAAGCGAGTAATGGCCGAAGCCTCAAAAAACCTCAGCCTACAGCCCTGCATCGGAAACCGTCATGGCTACTTTGAACACTTCATGCGAAGTTAACCCAAGTACTTCCACTCAGTTACCATCATTCAACTGTAGGTAATTTCGCCGCAAAACCCTTAGCCATCCAAAACCCCAGAATGCAGGTACCGTAACACATGCCTAAGCCCCGAAACCCTCAACACCGAAACCTTTAAACCCTAAACCTCAAAACTCCCTAAACCCCTATAGGCCGAAACCCCAAACCCCTAAAGGCCGCAACCCCCCAACCTTTAAAGGCCAAAAACCAAAGAGGACCAACGACGAAGTCCGAGGCCCACAGGCGCCCAATCCCCATCCTCGGAGAGACACGTTCGAAACCAGGCGCTCTGCATGGGCTCTGGGCCTCTGCCTTTTTCTTGTAGGTCTAGGGTTTGGTAGTTTAAGGTAGCCACTAAACCGTATTCGCAGCGGCTGCTGGGGGGCTCGGGAGCATCGCAGCCTTGCAATCTTGCAATGATTCTGCCAAGTGGGCTTGCCGAATGGGTTTCGGGTTTAGGGTTTAGGGTTCAGGGGCCAAGGTTGTTGTTGCTGATGGCTGCGTGAATAGTGGCAGCCTTGGCTTTGAATACAACAATACGCCTGAATAGAGGTGCACTCTTAAACTCATACGTACTACGGTTGATGGTATAAATCCTGCATTACCCATAATAAGGAATATACCATAACCTCATAAGGAATATACCATAAACTCATAGTTAGTGTCCTTAAGGTAATGCAGGATTTATATCATCAACAGCAGGAAGCCCCATAGAAATTTCAGGAAATCGCTCTTTCTTGCTTTTAATTGACCAGCCTTGATCCCCTTGACCGTAAAGCCTTACATCAAGTCTTCATTGTAGTTCCTGTTTTTCGTTAGTCTCCCGTGTAGTTCCCTTTGTGGTTTAGGGTTTAGGGTTTAAGGTTTCTATGATAGGATCCCAGTTTTATGGTAAGGATCCTATTGTAGAAACCCTAAACCCTAAACCCCAAAAGGGAATTACACGGGAGACTATAGGCAAGCCCCCTATCTTCATTTCAAGCCCAAGCAAAGTGAATCCAAAGCCTACACGAAGTTTCCACCCGCAACCCCAAGCCCCACAAAAGCCGAAGACGGCCATCCATACCCAGAATTCCCGGAGGATCTAGAAAGTAGATCCCCCAATTTGGGATGCTAACTACTAAAACGGGTACTGTAGAGGAGACCGCTTAAAGGGATCTACTTCTTGGGTCCCAACTCCATGAAGATCCTTCAACCCCTAAACCCTAAACCCCAAACCAAGCCCCTGTTTCGGTTTAGTTTTAGGGTTTAGGGTTTAAAACCCAAACCAAGCCCCTAAATCGGTTTAGTTTCAGGGTTTAGGGTTTAAAAACTCAAACCAAGCCCCTGAATCAACCCGTTGCTGCCAGTTGCCGCTGGACCAGATGGTAGCGCCGCAGCACCAAAGCTTCGCGACCTTCGTAGGCGAGGGCCTCCTTGATTCAACTCACCCTGCGGCTCTTGGGGTTTAGGGTTTAGAGTTTAGGGCTTTTGGTAGGGTTGAGGGCTTTTAGGGTTTAGGGTTTATAGGGTTTAGGGCCTCTTTAACTTACCCCGCGGCTCTTAGAGTTTAGGGTTTAGGGTTTAGGGCCTCTTCAACTTACCCCAGGGCTCTTAGGGTTTAGGGTTTTGCAGGTTTAGGGTTTAGGGTTTAGCGCCTCTTCACCTTACAGGATTCTTAAGCAGCCCCCAAAACCGAAGCCCTCAGCCCAAGACCGTCTTAGGAGCCTTAAAGTTTGAGGTTTAGGGTTTAGGCTAGGGCAGGGTTCAGAGTTCAGGGTTCTGGCTGACAGCCCGAAAGGCTCCACGAGGCTTAAGGTTTAAAGTGCCGAGCCCGCACTTTCTGGGTAGTTTTCCAAATTAGGGTCCCTTTTGGGGTCCTTTATTTTGGTAAACGTGCCGTGCTATATTGGGGGCCTAAAAAGGGACCCTAATTTAGAGAACTACCCATATACGATTATCCTACATCCAGATACTGGCCAACCATTAGATAACTTGGGACCTTTACAACCCCTCTTCAATCCTGTATCCCTCCGTAACACGCCTCTCATACGCAAAAACGGTCGCATAGAAGCCCCTAACCGTTCGCTGAGTGCAGGTCACCTTCTGGCTTTTGATAAGGAAAGCCGCCCGACGTCCATGGAGGCCCCAGGGTGATCCCCTTCAAGATTTTTGGGTGGATCTAGCAAGTAGATCCCTGAAAAAGGTTCCTACGAAGTAGCTCTTGATAACATAGGGTCCCAAATTACGGTATCTGCTTAGGAGAGCCTTAGACCTGCTTCAGGTTCTGTTTTGTCACAGGTTTCTGTGCGGATTCTGCAGTTTTGTTGGGGTTGCTCTATAAGCCTGCTGCAAGGGTTCTGCAGGTTTTGTGTTATAAGGGTTCTTATAAGGTTCTGCTACGGGTTGTAGGTGGGCCCATGTATCAGTACCTAGACATTTGGGAGGATCTAGACATTAGATCCCCTAATTGTCTTGGGTTATATTAGGGAGACTCCTCAAAGGGTACCCTTCTTAACCCCACTGTTGGCTCTCTTAAGACGGACCTTATGGAGAGGGTCTACATCCCAAAGGTTCCCCCCTACTCCTAAGTCCTATCAGGGATCTACTTCTTGCATCCTCCCGGAGGTCTGGGTATACTTTGCAGGCACCCTAAACCCTAAACCCTAAATAGCAGCCCGTACTCTGCCCACCTCAAGCCTCCTTACTACTGTAATTATGCTTAGAGGTTCATGGGACTTAGTAAGTACAGTTATAAATACCTTAATTGGGGGTTATACGTAACTACAAGCATAGCTACCTTAGTTATACCTTAACCCTAGATACTAAGCCCCATGAACCTTTCAGTACTGTAAGTTGTCGGTGGGGTCGGGAGTGGCTACAAGCACTGCTCCTTATGCTTCCGTAGCACACTTACACCGCAGTCTCCCCCCGAAAGTACTAGTCGAATTATCGACGGCCCCTTTTTTTTTCAACCTGGAAACCCTAGGGTTTAGGGTTTAGGGTTAGGGTTAGGGTCTAGGGTTTGGGTGTCGGAGTTCCGTTCTGGGCGAGGCACTCAGCCACGCGTTCCTGAAGGAGCGGAATATTGTCGAGTGAAGGAGGAGCAGGATTTCTCTGGGGCATCCGACAGGAGTTCAACAGGCAGCATTCCGGTTCTGGGCCGTAAGGGGTTTAGGGTTTAGGATTGGCAGTATATTATAGGTTTCGACAGGAAGCAACTTTGGCTGGAAACATAGTATAGGGCTCTGAACAGTCCTTATCCATGTAACAACAGATACGTACATATGTACACATGTATGTATCCCCCTACACAGCTGAGGAACCATACGTTAAGTATACTCAGGCCCATTTTGCTCGGTCTACGAGGAGTTGCGGATATGTTCCATATGGAAAACTAGGCGCCTGGATCCTTGTCCTTAGTAGCTCAGTAGGTCCCCTTCGGTCAAGAGGTGTTTAGGTGCTTGGTGTCGGGTGTCGTCCATTGCCCAACTCCCTAAACCCTAGACCCTCGAGCCTACACCCTAACTCCATAACGTCACTTCTTGAAGGTTCGGAGTACTTTTGCCCAAAGGGTCCTAGGTACTGTTATGGGGGGGGGATACTTTCCGAAAGCACACAATAAGGATTCCCAATAGAGAAACCCTACATTCTACCATGAAGGTACTTTTGAACACTTTGGGATTGTCGATAACTGCAGTTATACCCCATCTGAAACCTAGATAAGGTATACATATATATATATACACATATATATATATATATGCATATGTATGTATGTATGTGTATATATATATATATGTATACATAGGGCTTCATTCGGCAGGTCTGGCGTCGCTGCAAGTTGAGTAACATCCGCTTCAGTTGATCCTAGGTCCTAGGTAGTATCAGGGAGACCCCTTAAAGGGGAACCCTCCTTAACCCTACTCTTGGCTCTCTGAAAAAGGGGACCTTATTGAGAGGGTCGATATCCCCAAGGGTCCCCCTAATCCTAACTCCTAGTTCAATTTGTCGAGAGTTGAGGAATAGACCCTCCATCTACCCTCTGTTGGACCCTAAATACCCTTAATTTGGGACCCTGTACCCCTATTTGAGGGTACTTGGAGGGTGGAGTCTCTGAAAGTTAAACTCCCAAAGCCTTCTGCCCCAAGAAACTTCAAGGGTTTACCTGGACCCCAAAGAACCTAGCTTTTTGGCGCTCCTTATTATGATTTCCATTTTTTATAAGTTCTTAAAAAGGTAGGTTCTTTGGGCTCTAGGTAGGGTTTGGGGTTTAGGGTTTACTTGACTTTCGAAGAAGGCCCTTTCTGATGTCAATGCCGCCTGTAAGACGGAAGACCGCTTACATGATCTTGCCTCGGGCATGATTCTGCTCCTTTGTCCAGTTTTGGGACAAGGTTTGCTTCTCTGCCCGGAATTCCTGAATGAGATCAGAGCCAAAAAATGTTGGTTTCAGTGTTGTATCCCACCCTAAACCCCAAACCCCAAACCCCAAACCCTAAAGCCTAAACCGTGTGTAGCTGCAGGAGAGCCTTCCCTCTCAGGGTCCAAGTACCTATAGCAATCATGTACTTTTCCAAACCCTAGGGCTCCAAGTATACAAATATTACCTACTTTGGGTTCTAAAGTCTGTAAGTAGTACCCACTTTGGGCTATTTGGAGCCTCAGGACTATAGCAATCATGTACTCTTCCAACTAATCTGCTTAGGGGGATACGGTGGATGATATGAATCCTGCATTGCCCATAATAAGGAATATACCGTAATTCCCATAGTTTGGGGTTTTTAAGGTAATGCAGGATTTATATCATCAACAGTATAAACAAACGGTTCAGCTTTTGTTCGTCTCTAGGGAAGGTTGTCGGATCTTGTTCTGTTGATTTAGGGCTTAGGGCCTCTAGGGCTTTCTCTTGCCCGTAGAGGCCTTGCTTTGCGCGGCTTTGCGCTAAGAATTGTAGGGCTTCTAGGGTTTAGGTTTAGGTTTAGGGTTTAGGGCTAGGGTTTAGGATTGTGCTCAATGGCTCTAGGATCCATCTGGCACAGGGCCCTACAGGGGCCTGAGGACCAACTTTGCAGACTTCAAGGCTTTGCCACGTGAAGCTTGCGTTGTCCCAACGCTTTTCGGCGCTCCGGATATGCACGGCAGCCGCTGTGGTCGCGCCGGCTGTGCACAGGAATGCCACGGAGAGTCGAATCTGTCTCAATGCAGTTCTGCTTGCCCAGACTCTTAACATGTCCAAGGGATGGAAGAATCCCAACATAGGTATCCTAGCATTCCGTGGGTGGGTTAAGCTCGGGTCTTGCTTCAGGTATCTTACAGTTTCGTTTAAGTGTCCGGGTGCCTGGCAGTGCGAACCTGAAGGGGTGCACATGGTCACTTGGCTTCGCATTGCGTTTGTACGGATACTCTGACGTACTGACACTGTTGCCTAATCTGCATTTGTCCACTAATAAAGAGTACTGTGCCAAGAGCAACAAAAAGCATGGGAAACTTGCACAAATAGTCCAGATCAAGCCAAAAAAAAGGTCTCAACACCACATCGGCAGAAGCCAAAAAAAAATTGACCAAAAGGTGTGTCAAGACCACTTTGAGAAGATCCAAACAAATTGAACCAAAAAGGTGTCTTAACACCAGGGAGTGTCTCAGCACCACTTTGAGTCTTGATCGAGCCAAGAAAAAGGTCTCAACGCAGAAACCAAAACATGTCAAAAACTCGGCACAACAACTCCAAAGCAGAGATTGAAAGCACACCACGCAACCCAAAACCCGTCCCTCCCAACAACCCAGACCCCCGGGGAGGATCCACAAAGAAGATCCCTTTATAGGGGGTTCCTATAAAGTGCCTTGTAGTAGTTAGGGTCCCAAAATCTACTTTCTAGATCCTCCCAGGGGTCTGGGAAAACGACAGAAGCAACAACGTACGTCCCAAGAAGGACATCCAAGCAGTTTTTTGTACCAAGGAACCTAGCTAGCGTGACTAGGTGTTTGAAGGGTCCAGGTAAATCCGAAACCCGGAATAGACAACTAAGCGGGTGCCTAAGTTACCAGCCCTTATTTGGTACTTAGGGTCCCTTCAGCCCTTTACCCCAAATTCCTTCACCCTAGACGCAGAACCACAGGGTTGATGCCCTACTTGGTGCTCCCTGGTGCTCACTGCTAGCCACACTCACTCGTTTCACTTCCCCCGCATCTCCAGAAATGGATTTCAAGATGGATCCCTCATTGTCATAAGAGCCTGCGGTGGGGGTTAATTAGCCAGGAAAGTAATGAGGATCCATTTGGGATTCATTTGGGTGTCGGGGGCAAATGCCTATGAGACAAGGGAACATTGCTGAGCGCCTTTGCGGAATTTGCCATGAGGGAGAAGATGCCGAGGAAGCTACGAAGCACATCCATGTAGATATATAGCATATACCTTGACCGTGCCGTACCTGCATAGGTATCCCTTTACCGCCAAGGCATATGCTATGCAAAAACGTACGTACCAAACCCTAGACACCAAAACCCCGACCCTTACACGTGAGGATCCTTGTAGCTGCCAGCTAAAAGACATGTTTAAGATGTCTGACTGTACATGTCATCTCTGCAGATGCATTGCCTAGAGCCCTAACATACAAGTAGTTAAGAGAGCCCAGAGCCCCAAACCCAAAACCCTAAAATTGTCAGCAGATCCCGACTTCCCAACTAACCCCACGCTCTCAGACCGTCTGTCAGGACATGTACGCTGAACAGCTATCATATGGAGTGAATTCCCATGGACGCACGCAAGTTTAGCTTGGTGCAGAGCCCTCAACCACCGAGCTTGTGCCAAGCTTGAACAGCCGGGAGCGAGCAGATGGACGCACAGTATTTCTTGGCGAGCAGTGACGGTCTGGGTTTTGGGGGTTTATGGCTTAGGGTGTACCGTTAGGGATACAGAGCCTTAAGGGGTGCGAGGTTGAGGAGTTTACAGTTTCGCAGGGCGGGAATTGCAAACCCCAAACCCTACATCCATACACCCTACAGCCTAAACCCATGAACGAACTGTAAACCCTAAATTGAATTCGGAAGAAGTCTTCAACATCCGGTTCGCTAACTGGCTTGGTCGAACGCCGCTTGTGAGGACAGAAGTCACCAGCGGCACCCGCCCGCACCCGCGCCATTGAAGCGACCAAAAGGATCTTCACTGATCTGGTTTAGAAGGCTTTCCCCAGACACCCGGGAGGATCTAAAAAGTAGAACCCCTAGTTTGGGACCCTATACTACTAAAGGCTCTTTATAGGAACCCTCCTTAAGGGATCTACTTTCTAGATCCTCCCGGGGGTCTGGTTCTGGGCAGTGTGTGATCGTAACACTCCAACCAGCCCAAAGCAATCCTGACTTGTAGGCCTTTCCCTTAAGGGTCCATGTACCCAAATAGTGTATACTTTGGCCTTAAAGTAGTCCCTATATATTTACTTTGGGACCAAAGTATATGCTCTTTGGGTACATGGACCCGTAGGGTTTGGGCTGTAGAATGTACCCTACCCTAAGCCTCTTGTTGCTGTTACTTTACACTCTAAACCCAAAGCTACACACCCTAATCCCTAAACCCGGAGGCTCCAATCAAGCTTCAGTGTTCCGCCATGAACGTTGCCGCATGCTTCGACTGGCTCAACACGGTCTTGTGGTTTAGTTACTTATAACCCCAGTGAAGGTACTTATAACTGTACTTATTGAGTCCCATGAACCTCCAAGATAATCCGAAGCCTAATGAGATCGAATTCAGGTATATTCCTTGACTAAGGGGTTTTGGAGTCTCTGTGGGTATGGTCATCAACATAACAACGGCTTTCTACGATTTATAATTTAGGATCGAAGTTTCAAGCGGGCTGTGTAGGCTTCAACCTTGTAGGCGTTCTGGTTGCCGCACCCGACAAACCTCCAAAAAACCTCCAAACAGCATGATTCCCCGGAGGTCCGGAAACAGCTAAGAAACCCCGAAACCCCTAACCCCAAAACCCCAAACCCTAACCCCTAA
>CAJNJA010073097.1:0-21923 GCA_905231915.1 Symbiodinium necroappetens | reverse complement strand
CTTACAAGGTGCTCCCTGTTCCCGTTGATTCTTCGTTTCTTCTTCATGTCTTTTTGTCTTTATTTCTCCTCTTCCACAGGGCATAGGGGGTGTTCGAAGCCCTCTGGCCACAAGGGCCCCCGAGTTTTTGAGGTTGCTTTGAGGGGACTGTGCAAACTACGTGCCGGTCCCCCACGTACCTAAGTTAGCTTTACGTCTACTTGCCTGACATAATGGACAATAAGACCCTTTCGTGGGAACTCCCCAGGCAGTCATCTTTGGGACTCTTTGTTTTTGCGGGCACGAGTCTCAACTTAGTATTGGTTTCTTGTCTTCCGGGGCTTCGAACGGCTGGTGGGGTCTTTGGGTCTTTGGTGGTCTTGGTTGCGGTCTTTGCTTCGGGGTTTGGTTCCGGGGCCCTGGGCCCTCTTCCTTGGCATTTGCCTCGAAACCTTCACCTCGACAGCCTGTAATCGTCACTCTCGATTGCACAGGGGCACCTGCATGAGTGACCGGCTTTCTTCCAGCGAATTGGACTTGGATTCCCTAGCTGCGGCTTTTTCTCAATGTAGGTGGCTGCAGGTGCCTTGGCTCGGGCCCTCCAGCCTGACCGTGCGCAGAAAGACGACGAGTGGGATCTCGTGCAAGACGAGCCTGTTCGGGTCCAGCCAAACTCTGCTGCTGCATCGTCCTCGGGCCCCCTGGTGGTTCTAACAGGAGCCCTTATCCTCTTCGGTTTAGGGCCTTCCCTAAGTCCGCTCCTGCCTCTCCTTCCCTTAGTGTGTCGAGTTATGTGGTGCTTTTGGGGCTGCCGGCCAGAGCTACACCTCCTCGTAAAGATGGACTTGAACGATTCGACTTTTGCGTCGAGTGGCCTGCTCACACCTTACTTGGTCCGAGCCCTGACATGGGGCCCAGGTCCTCTGTGCACTGGTGCTGCGAAGAGACGGTGGCCTTCTCTTGGCGTTACCTTCTGGAAGCGTTCCTCCGAATTTGGCGGGCCCTGGAAACGAGCCCGACCTCCCGGCCGGAAGTCTTCATGCTCCTTCGGTGGTGATAAAGGTGAACTCGCAGAGGGCGCCACGTGGTTCTTGCTTCCCACGGAGGATGCAGAGATGCTCCGTAGACGGGGAAGATGGCTATCTTCCCGTGTTATGGAAATCTATTTGCAGGAGGTCACCTCCCTGCAATTTTTTCCAGTACAGTCAGCCCGGACCAAGCACTGCATGTACACGGCCATGCAGTTTCCACGTGCTGAATGAAACTTTTTCCTTCACTGAGATCGGCGTTCCCGGCTCGGCACTGGTACCTCCTTTTCGTCTCTGGTACGTGTGCTTGAGAGCACAGATCGGTTGAATATGGGGGGGAAGCCGATTGTAAAGATTTTCACCGTTGGCGCAGCTTGCACCTACCTGCGAGGTGCAAAAAAGAAGGCTTTTGCACCGACCGCCGAAAGGACTATGTGAGACCGTAGCTGGGGAGGCTTTTTGGGCCCGCCAGAGAAGCCCGACATGTTCCCATTGGTTTGTGACGTCTTGGGCGGCAGATGTTCTTTAGGATTCGGAGTTCCGGTGTAATGCTTTTTTGCTCGTTCCCCCTTGATAGGAGGGGTACTGGGCTGGTAGAGCCCCAAGGTCATGAGCTGGTACGTACCGAGGCAGCACACGTATCGGTACTGCCGAAACCCCAAATCTAAGAAACCTACCCGAACACCACGAAGCCCCATGCTTTGAACTGGAATTCCAGCGGTCCCAAGCCCAATCAAAAACAAGCCTTAAGCCGGAATCCCCTGTATCCTAAACCTTCACACAGTACACCATGTAGGAGCCTTTAAAGGGGCCTTTTGAGCAAGAGCGTTTTGCTGAAGAGGTCATGATCTCCCGCTCTGTCCCGGATGGCGACTTGAAGCACCGGCTACTCGTGTCTATACCGGAGCCCTCGTCTGTTCATATTGTCACATGTTCAAAAAGGGTTGTGAAAAGGCTTCGCGGGATGTTGGCAAGGGCTTCATGGGTTCTTGAGCGTTTCTTTTGTTACTGTTTGTTCTTCGGGCGTTCTGTAACTGCTGTAGCTTAGGGACATTTAAAGAGTTTAGGGTTGAAGTTGTGGTTAAGGTTTTTCAGGTTCTTTCGAGGTTGAAGAAATTGTGGGTTCATGGGCGCCGAAGTGGGGGGATGCAGTGTGAGTGGCATGTTCTGTTTGAAAAGGTTCGGTTGCTTGTGGAAACATCGATAGATACAGGCTAGTTGGAGCCATAAGTAGTTGCCGAAGGGACCATGCTTACCGGCATAATCCTTCGTACAAGAACCCATGGCTGTTCAAGAAGCAGATATATCATGATGTAATGCGCGCTAATATGCTTTGGCATGCTGCAATATGCTCTAATATGCTATAGCATGCTATAATATGACTTTATATGATAAAACACGACTTGATATAACATAAGATAAGATACTATAATATCGCAAAACTTAATCTAATATAGTATTATAGTATTATAGAATAGAATAGAATATAACTAATATCACAAGAAGGCTTAAAATTCGGACTCCGAGCGAGGAGCTGGATGCCGCTTTCGGGCCCCACATCCTCTTCGAGCAGGTGGGGATACCAAAGCCCAAGCTTTGGAGTTCAGGGTTTTACGGTTTCAGGTGTATAGGTTTCAGGGTGAAGGGTTGAGGCTGCGGAGGGCGGAGAGCTCTGAGGCAAGGAGGTTGGAAATACATAATTTTAGGAAAAGAATAGGATGGAAATAGGATCTTGGGTTTCTTTGAAAAAGGAAAAAATGGTCTTTTGGATAGAATGGGACCCCCCTCTCCCGCAAGCCTGGAGGGCAGGATTCTCTGGAATTTTTGTTATTTTATTTCTTTTTCCTATTGTGGACGTTTTCTTTTGTTGCTCTATTTTTTCCCGATAATAGGAAAAATGAGCCCACTTTAGGAACATAATAGGAAAACTATAGGAATTCCTAGACCTTGGCAATAGGGAACCAATAGGATTTATTTCAATAGGGAAAAAATAGGCTACGAATGGGGGGTCGGGTTGTTTCCCGTTTTATTTTCTATTCGTGAAAATCCGAGAGTCTTTTTTTCCTATTGTTTCCCTAAAAGTAATGATTTGCAAGCATCGCTGGATGGCCGAATCCGGCACGTCTCAGGTGCAGGGTTCTAAACCAGAAGCCCTTGGCCCTTAAATAGGGTTTTTTCGAGCGCAAAGGGCCTCGACACCGGAAGCTTGAAGATCCAAGAGGAGTTGATTCAGGTCGTAGTAGTAGTAGTAGGAGTCAGGATGCTTTCTTCCATCGCCTTAGCTTTCTTCTCCATGTGTTTTTGCTCGAGATTTGCCATGAGCGAATCGTTAGGGTCACAACGGCACCTGATCGTAGCTTGGGGGCCCGACCTCCGACAAACATGTTCGCGACAAGGGATTGGGCTGCTGGCAGAGAGCCAAGCACTCCTTAGTTACGCAGTAGACTCGGTAGACGTAGTAGGCTTCGATCACATGAAGGATCCCTCCTCTGCTTCAATCGGTTTGATGGGTATTGAGGTGTTTGGGTTTGGTGCCGATCCTAATCATGTGGTCCTCCCGTGACAGCAGGCAGACGAGAGAGATCGCGCCGAGTCTTCCTGCCTCAGCACCCTTGCGTCGCTTGACTTCAGGTGTCTTAGTCACATGCGGCGCCTGGATTGTCCGAGTTGTGAGCGCCGAGACTCACATACGGTGTAGTTGTAGAGAGCTGAAGCTTTCAGGCGCGGCGAAGTGGCCAGGAGTCAAGCATCGACAAACCCTAAACTGCCCCAAACCCTGAACCCAAAAAGCCCTAAACGCTAAACCCTAAACACAAAACGCCTGGACCCTAAACCCAAAAAGCCATACACCCTAAACCCTAAACCCAAACAGCCCCAAATAAACCCTAAACCCCAAACAGCCCTAAACCCTAAACCCCAAACAGCCCTACATCCTAAACCCCGAAACAGCCCTAAACCCTAAACCCAAAACAGCCCTAAACCCAAAACAGCCCTAAACCCTAAACCCCAAACAGCCCTAAACCCTAAGCCCAAAAAATCCCTAAATCCTGCACCTGCAACGCCAAACCTGAAACCCTAGAGCCTCAAGGCCCGAAGCCCCCCGAAGCCAGGCCAGAGGTGTAACCTTGCATCATCTTGGATCCACGAAAACCCTAAACTCTCAACCCTAAGCTCTCAACCCTAAACCCTACACCCTAAACCTTAAGAAAACCTTAAACCCTAAAAAAACTCTAAACCCCCTAAACCCTAAGAAATTCCTAAACCCTAAACCCTCAACCCAGAAGAAACCCAAGGCTTGTCGGTGGCCGCTACGAGGCCTTCACGAAGCCGCAAGCACCCAAGGACCGCCCAAGCAAGCCGATGTGCTGCCGTCTGTAGGATACTCGAGGTTTGGGCCTTGGGTTTTTTTCTGTTAAGGGTGGGGCGGCGGGGACGCAACATCGATGCAGTAGTGTTCCCAGTGAGGATCCCTAGCATCATACTCACTATGGGAGGTTCATCACAAAGATAAAGCTACCCACCTTTTGAAGCCCCATTGTTTTCCGGAGTTTATCCAGAAAACCAAGGGGCAAATATGAAGTTAGAGTCGGGGTAGTGCAAAAGCTGGCGGCCTAAGTTCATGGAACACGGGTATGCAGCTAGCAAACCCCACCGCAGATTTTTGAGGCCTGAGGTCGTTTGAAGGCCTGGGCGGGGGCTTGACATCATGAGAGATTGTAGGAGGTGAGTCCTAAGCCCTAAGCCTTAAACTGCAGATATGTGGGCGAGTCATGAGATTTCCAGGAGCTTCTTCTCGCATCGCAGTGGGACGAGCTTGAGGCGCACAGCTTTTTCGGCGATCAGCAAAGGCATCTGTACACTGTACACAAGCCTTCTTTTTGTTGAACAGCCTAAACCCGAAACCCTAAACCTGAGCACCAGACAACTCGAATGCCTTGAATCCCGAAAGATGCACGAAAACGACACGCAAGCCCACACCCTCTATCAAAGCAACAGCATGGAGGCAGCTGTTTTCATTGCCTCGCGCTGCTTCTTGCGTGTTGTTGCAGGATTGAAGTTTAAGGTTTGGGGTTTAGGGGGGCTGGCTGCGAGGGTCCTGGTTGCAAAAGGGGTTTAGGGTTTAGGGTTTGGGGTTTAGGGGCTTAGTCTTCTTCAGTACCCCTAAACCCTAAACCCTAAACTTGGATAAGTCTGTTGGACCAAGGGGAAGCTCCCCCCACTGGGACGTACCTCGTTCAGGATCCTTCTGCTCGTGGTCTGTCTTAGGTCTGCCTTGGGACTCCCAAAATCCAAGAAAAGGACGATAATAATAGTGATGATAAATGTAACAGTAACACATGGTGGTGATGAACCCTAAGTCCTACTGAACCTGTGCCCTGAAAGCCGAAGGCCATCGTGCGTTGGATTGATCCAACACCAAACCAGGCGTGGGAAGGGGTTCCAAGATAGGTTGGGCATGGTTGGTCTAACTTTAGGGGTTCGTTCGATCGGGCTTCTGTGAGCTTCTGGAGGTTTTGTCTCGAGCTTCAGGTTTTGCCACGGGGCTTGTGGCGGGCTTACGAGGCCTTCTTCAGACGGCAGCCTGAGTGATCGGTGGTGTCGTTTCCCATTTCCTGCACTATGGGTAGTTCTCTAAGTTAGTGCCCCTTTTAAGGTCCTTTTAACAAGGGTGGCGTACAATTTTGGGGACCTAAAAGGGGCCCTAATTTTTGTAATTCAAGATCCGCACAGGCAGAACTGTCCTGGGGTTTAGGGTCTAGGTTTTGGCGAACGCCCTCTCTCCTTCACTCGCATCGGCTCCAGTACGGGTTCAAAAGAAGGGTCCGGGTGTTCAGGTTTCATGGCTTTTTTGGTGGCCCGCGACTCCAGACCCTGGACCCTAAACGTTTTTTTTTTTTTACCCCAAACCCTAAGCTCCCTGAGCCCTGAACTCTAAACCCCAGGTGCATGGTGCCCTGGTGCTGCTGTCCATCCGAGCTTTGGCCAAGTCGAAGATGGTCTCTTGGGCTGACAACCATTAGATGACTATCATCACTTTTGCTATCATGATTATCATTACTAGTGCTCCCAGTCTGATGGCTACTACTATCATTAGTTTTTACTTTTTTTGTGAATTAGGGTTGCGGGTTCTCGAAGAGGCTGCAGGCGTTTGGCTTTCAAGTGCAGGGAGACCACTGGCTTTTGCTGGGTTCCAAAACTCCCAAAATCCCTAAACCGCAGAACTCCAGACCCCAAGGCCCCAACACTCAAATCCTGGTCCCCGGGATCTAGCAATGAGGGGAGCAAGCCTCGCAGCCCTTCAGCCAAACTTGCTTGCATCTTCACATACATCCATCCATCCGCCCATCCGCACGTGCATGCATCTATGCATGCATGCATAATTTTTTTATTTATTTATATATATATATATAGCCCTTGTGAGTTGGTATGCCTGCGTAATGCCTCAGCTTGCGCATGCACCACACACCACTGCAGCCTGTTCATTGCAGAAATTGCTACATGGGTTGCAATTTCTGCGCCCACCCAACCAGCCCTCAGGGGCATGTGCCTGGGCCCCATGTGGCTTTTCTTGGAGAGAAGCGAGTCGGCTGCGGCCCTTTCTTATGTGCAAGCTCATGGAAAACAGGCGTGCAGTCAGTGTGTATGTGTGTGTTGGCAGGGTTGTTTCATGGATTGACATAGAGTGTGGTTCTTGAGTGTTTTGTATGGTTCGTTCGTAGGAATAGTAAGGTCATCGGAACCTGAGTTGGGACTGACGCAATGTATGCTATGCAGAGAAATCTTTACCCCTAAAACCAAACGTCTTTCACGCTTCCGTAACCCAGAGCCCGAACCCTACCCCAGCTGGTAGCACCCCATTTTCCTGCGCGATAGCCCAGAGCTGCAAGGTCATCCGACAGGTTCCTCTAGATTCCAAGCTTCCCGAGCGAACACTGCCTCCTGGTCTCAAACGGCCGGTTGAGCTCGTTGGAGTCTGCATCAGGTAGTTCCTTCGGTCTCGTGCATTCTGGGTTTTGTACATTGAGGGTTTTTGAGCTTTCAGCATGTAAGCCCGCCAACCTCTAAGCCTGAATCGTTGTCTAAAGCGGTTCAAGGTCATGTAGGGGCCTTCGATCAGCAAGCAAGGCTGTATCTCATCGAGCACGAGAGATGCGTCGTCCCCTCGGTGTCTGAGACCGCACAAGCATGTCTTCTTTGCAGTCCCGACGTCAGCAAAGACACTTTAGCGCTGAACCTCACAAAACCTCTTGCCGCAAACCTTACACGCTAGTCTCTAGCCCCCCAAAACCCTGAACCTAAACTCGCGAACTCTAGACTTCCAGGGCCATATACCCTAAACCTCAAATCCTAAACTTTGTATCCTAAATCTCGAACTCCCTGCACCCTGGACCCTGGATCTTAAATCCTAAAGGCCCCACCTGCGCCCCTGGTCCGAAATTGAGGTCGTTTTCCTTTCGGGTTTTGGAGTTAGGGTTTCTTCAACAAGATTTCGGATTGAGCCTTTGGGGTTTGAGGTCCGTTCCTCACGTCCAGGCATTTGTCCCAGCTCTGGTTCAAAAGAAGGGTTTGTCACAGAAATATCGTGGCAGTTACCAGAGGTTTTGCCTGCATATCTGCAGCTTCTCGGAGGTCTGTAGGTTTGATGGCTTCCTGTCCATTCGATCTTCACGGCTCAGCCACACTTCTCCGGTTTTCAGGTTTCTTTCTTGAGCGACGATGCCCTGAACTTCGTCAAGAATGCCCTGGAAATCCACGAGCAGTTCAACCTTGCACAGTTGCTGGGCCTCGAAGTTGCGAAGGCTTTGGCTTTAGGGACTGCCCAGAGAACCCAATACCCTTATAGAAGACATGTGCCCTTGACTAAGAAACACACGCTGGATTATACAGCGCTTCTTATGTATTCCAAAATCCTGTACCTGAAGGTTGATAGGTACTTGTAAGGAAGGGTACAAGTAAGTTAGCTGTTGATGAACTTTGGCACCAATCAAAACCACCGATGATATTGTAGGTATGCTTCAACCCACCCCTGCATCAGGAATTCTCCGAAGTGAACGGAGCCGCACAAAACCCCACATCCAATTGTCGTTACGATTGCTGTTCTGATTGCACTGAGTGTTGTCGCGATGTTAACCCTAAAGCCTAAACCCTAAACCGTGTTGGATGTTACTTTGCCATGTACGCGTCTTAAGTGGCGAATGGATTGGCGGTGCCAAGTGCCAAGGATGCTTCAAGGCGAGAACGTGCCTGGCAGCGTGATGGGCTTGCAGCTTGACTTGTTGGTGAACTCAACAATGGTGGAACAAGTGGCACCAATGAATGCTCCAAATAGGTATACATGCACGCATGCACACAGTCACACCGACAGGTTAGATGAACAGACAGATAGGCGGACATACATGCATACAGAAATATATGCACATACATACATACATACGTACATACATACATACATACATACATACATAGGAAGACAGCAAGAAACACACACTTTCAATAGCTTCTGAGACTACATATCGGTAGGCTGGAAGCCCGAACCGAGGCAGGACATGATCCATGACAAGGGCGAGGAGCCAATAACCGGTGGCTTTTCTTGGCATAGGTCTTTTTTTACAGACAGGACCGTTCAATAAGCCTTCCTACACATGGAGGTCATTGTCACCGAGAACCTCGCTTCCTAAGCTATGTTTGGGACGGGTGTGTTGGACGACTGCCAGGGTTCAAGGTATTGGCCGATGAGGAGGGTCCCGCTGTTTGGGTGGTGAGAGCGAAGTGTCCGAGATGGCCATACCTCGTGTCGTCGACCACCTCTGCACACTCGTCTTTAACCTCAGCATACCTCAGGCTTTGGGGTTTACGGTTTCAGGTGCTATCCTAGAAACCGACCGATGCATGCGCCCGGACCGCAATACCAATTCCTTTAGAGAAACCTAAGTCAAGAAACGAGCCTGCAACAACCAAAGCTCTCTTCGTGGGAGATACTCGGATTGAGAGCACCCCAAAATCTGTGAGAGCCCAAAACCCTGAACTCCAATCCTTCGCCTGGAGTGTCCGAGTGTGGGCGCTGAAGCTCTAAATCCTAAAGTCTAAACCCAAACCCTAAACCCGAAACCCCTAAACCCTAAACCCCCAAACCCCTAAACCCTAAACCCCTATGGATTCCCTTCGGGGATCATCCGATAAAATTGGAACGGTACAGAGAGGATTAGCATGGCCCCTGCGCAAGGATGACACGCACAAGTCGAGAAGTGTACCAAGCTTTACATGTCCGAGTGCGAGTGCTGAAACCCCTATGTTGGCAAACCCTAAACCCTGAACCCTAAACCCTAAACCCTAAACCCTAAACCCCAAGCCCTATTGTTGGCAGGAAGTGTTCCGCTTCTACATCCTCTTCCTCCTTGGGTTCATGTCTGGTCTCCTGGGAGGCGAGGGCTCCAGGCCCCTCCCTGCTGTGGTATTTTGGGGGGCTTGGGCTTTAGGACTCAGGGTTTGGGGCTCAGGGTTTGGGGTTTAGGGTTCAGGGTTTCCGGTTTGGGGTTCAGGGTTTGGGCTTCAGGGTTTATAGTTTTATAGGGTTTGGGGTTCAGGGTTTGGGCTTTAGGACTTTAGGGCTCATGGCTTCGGGTCTAGGGTTAAGGCTTTAGGGTTCAGGGTTAAGGCTTTGGGGTTCAGGGTTTGGGGTTAAGGCTTTAGGGTTCAGGGTTTATAGGGTTTGGGGTTCAGGGTTAAGGCTTTAGGGTTCAGGGTTTGGGGTTTAGGGTTTAGGGTTTAGGGGCGTAAGGCTTGGGCTTTGAGGTTTATGGCTTCGGCGATCAGGCTTCGCATTTAAAGGGCTTAGGCTTCGGGGTTTCGAGCTGCAGCGTAGTGTTTAGGAACTAGGTTTAGGGTTTAGGGTTTAGGTAGAAAGTCTTGAAGTAGCAGCACACCCCCCCAAAATCCGAGCCCAAAAGCGTCATGCCCAGGCCCCTGCCCCATCTTAGTTCCTGACCCCCCTTTTTGCTGCGTCAATATGGCGTCTGAGGGAGCCTCCGTTACGAGCCTCAGGGTTGGAAGTCTCTGTGGGGTGCTTGTCTAAATTAGGGTCCCTTCTTAGGGTCCCTTTTATAAGGATGCCGTACTATATTGGGGACCTAAAAAGGGACCCCAATTTGGAGAACTCCCCATGTAGGGTTCAGGGGCTCGGGTTTCTGGAAGAGTTGAGGCTTCAGGGTCTTCCGAGTCCAGGCTTCAGGGTAGGGGTCTGGAGACTGGCTAGACTGTCCACCCTGAACCCCGAAACTCTAGTTTGAGTGGCACAAGAAAGGGTTTCAGGGGCATCTTTGAAGCGACTTCTCGCTAGGACGGTCTGAAAGATCGAAGCCCACCCCTCAAAAAAGGTGTCTAAGTCTTCATATGGGTAGTTCTCTAAACTAGGGCCCTTATTTTAACAACAGCTGGCGGCGACCCTTATTAAAAGGATCCTAAAAGCGACCCTGATGTAGAAAACTACCCATGTGCCTCGAGTAGGGATTTTTCAGGGTTTACATGTTTTGAATCCTTGTCAGTGTCCGGGACAGTGTCTGACGTTCATGTTTTGGATTCCGGTGGGCTTTTGGGGACTCGCGGTTCAGAATCTCAGCGACCTAAATCCGAAGCCCGAAACCCTATACTTCGGTGCAAAGTCGTTTGGTCACTGCTAGGTATGAGTTTTGTCGGTTCGGAGGTGCGCCATCCGACACCTGAGCCCAAGAGACCCGGCCCCCCCTAAAGGATCTGAAAGACAGGAGCCTTCAAGAAGGCCTCCCCTGAACTGCTGTACCAGGGTTTAGGGTTCATGGGTTTAGGGTTTAGGCGGTTTAGGGTTTAGGGTTTGGGGTGATGGGTTTAGGGTTTAGGATTCTACCGGAAAAAGGATTCTACCAGCAAGATGGGTTTCATTTGGGGTTCTAGTTTTGGGATCCTGCAAGGGACCTGGCAAGAAGAGCTGAGGTTCATGACCAGAAAGAATGCGGAGACCACCATCGCAGGCAGTCGGATGCAGCCGGGTTTAGGGTTTAGGGTTTAGGGTTCCGGATCTATAACTGCTGCACTTTGTGGACGGTTTGGTCAGTAGCGGCTCATGTTAGAACTCCTAGTAAATTCTTCATGCAACCTGTCATGTAACACCTGTAGACCGAACCCTTATTGCAAACCATATAGTGATCCCTGTCGGAACCTGTCTAGCAAAGAATTACAAGGGCATGGCAAGGTTTGTGGGAAGTTGGGGTTCCGTGCCCGGCGAAGCCGCAAGCAACCGTATCAAAGAGAAGCCTGGATAACCACCCATTCCTTAGCACTCCTTTATATAGTTTTTGGTTATATAACCCCCCAAAACCCTAATCTAATGATTAAGGCCTTTATAGAGATGCACCCCTAAAGCCCGGACACGAAGAGACCTTCAGTCCTTCGTGAGTCAGGGTCCGCATCTTGCTACGGAGAGTCTGCTTCGACTGCCCGTAGAGGAACCCTTTTTGGGAAGCCTTAAGCCCCCTTGAAGGAACAATTAAGGGATGCTCCTAAAGGTACCCTCGACCGGAAGAGCATGCATGAACCAGGTTTGGGGTTTAGGGCAGCTTGTAGGATCTTCGCCAGAATTCCGCCGAACCCGCTTGGAAGAGACTGCGAGAGTGAACATCGTGGTAGTGATGGTTGCTGCATTATTAGCACCATGGTTGGTATGTCAGAATCTGTCTCATTCCCACTGACACTGCCCGCTTTGATGTCTACACAAAAGTTCTTGGATTATTATCAACAACTTGAGTACACTACTCTGTGTGCAGGCATCCGCATGCTGCAGCAGCTGATGAAAGGCCGGATTTCTCAATCGATTTTCGAAATCTTGGCCCGGGGGAATGGCCCCTTGGGTGAGGTACTCCGACGCTGGGGTTTCTCTGTTGAGGCCCCCGTGGCATGATGCATTGTCGCAGAAGGCTTAAGCGGTATCAAGGACCTCCGGCGTTGGCCCTCAAGATAAGTGCAAGGTGCACATTCTGCCTGTAGAAGCAGCTTATGTAGATCATGAGTTCACCCGCCTGGTCACCAAAAGGCTTGTCAGGTGATTCGCAACCGGGCCATGGCCTTGACTCTCCAGGCTCAGGCTCGACCGCTTCACAAAAAATCGCCTGCAACCGTGCCACCTCCGGCGCTGCAAGCTCCTTGCACATCGCATCCTCAGCGAGCATTGCAGGGGTCGCGAGCTGTCCTCGTGGGCGGGGCTGTGGCTACAGCTCTGGCCGAGGTCCTACAACGCCGGTCCAAGCTTAGCCAAGCGAGTTGCCAGCTGCACAGCTCTCGCCGTCCAATCCGTGCCTTCCGCGCTACCTCTCCTGTTAATGGGTCCGATGAACTGGATACGAATGGAGACGAGTCCTCAATAGGACTGAAAAGCCTACAGAGAGATCGGGATGCGATGCAAAGTGAGACCAGTTCATCGATGGACGTGGTGTTAGAAGACAAGCTGGAGGCATTCAAAGGCTATTTAATTTTCTCAGAGGAAACGGGACCATTGCCATATCGAGTGACGGAAAGTTTTTTCGTCGCTTTGGGAACTTTGTGCTTCGTGACGCGCGTGGTTTCCCCGAACCTCGCCAGTACATTGTTTCTACAGCAAGTCGAGGACATTGTCAATGTATCCTTCTTTGTCAAGTTTTTGCTTCTATTCTGGGTGAATGAATTTAATATCTCCTGGCTCTTCACGGGAAAGGGAGTCTTAGATCTGGCGAGCAGCTTGCCAGTGCTTTGTCTTCCGGCACGGCTGATAGGCGGTCCCGCGCTCGAGAAGACCACGGATTTGTTGCAAATCGGCAGATTCTTCCGTTTGCTGCGCATTGCGCTGCCTTCCTATGGGAACAGCCCTGATGGCATGGTGAGCAGAACTGTGACCGTGAGTCAGCAAATCATCGCGGTCTTGCTCTCCCTGCTCGGCACCGTCGTTGTGTCGGCCACTGTCTTGTACGCGTTTGAAAACCCAGACGCAGATTTGGAAGTGGCGGAGCGCACCTTCGAGGATGCTCTGATCTACATGGTCAACATCTTCACGGGTCGCGATCCACCGTGGTACCCACTGAATCCACAGGCAAAGATTGCCTCCGTGGTGGCCTCGCTTTCGGCGATCATCTTCATCCCCTTCCTGGTGGGAAGATCCATGGAGGTCTTCATGAAAACCGAGGATCAGCCGAATGCAAGCGCTGTCAGTACGGTATTGCCTCCAAAACCTGGCGACGTCAGCAGCTGGGCCGAGGTCCTGAGGCTACTAGATGTCGTGGAGCAGCAAGGCGTCCTCGGTAAGGAGGAGATGAGGCAACTTCGCCTGCTGTGTCTGGAGAGCGACCACCGATTGCTTATTCTACACACTGCCTACTCGAAGAGAGCCAGGGAGAAGGGCAACCTGACTCTTTATGCTGAACGGCTGCGAGAGCTACTCACCCTGAACCCTAAACCCTAGGCTCGCCTAAGGGGCCTGGATTGTCTGAGCTGTGAGCGCCGAAGTCCTCGACCCCAAGCCCGAAACACTAAGCAAAAACTTGGCGGCTTCAGATTTTTAAGCAGGACCCATTCCTGTGCAATGTTTCTCAGGACGGTGTACAGAGGTCCAGTCGGGCACCGCAAGTCCAAAAGTTCTCCCAGCCGAAAGATGTAACATGGCTCGGAATGTTGGCAGTAATGGCGTGCAGTCCCTAATATCACGATGCTAGAATATACACTGAAAGCCTACTATTAACAAAATGGGGGGGTTAGTAAGTAGGGTTATAAGTACTTTACTTGGGTGTTGACAATGAATGCAACTATGGTTACTTTACGTATACCTGGGCCCGGAGTTCTCTGCCTGCTAGATAGGACTCCAGGGGCGCACTGAGGACAAGTTGCCTCCTTGTTTTGTTGGCTAATGGAGTCTCTTAGCTTAGGGTTTGATCATGGGGCCACAGTGTCCTTCGGGTGTACCAACCTAGTGTCGGCGCTTTGTCTTTGCGGAGGGACTCCCGTGGTTTGTGGTCGGCTTCTTCGTGGCGGTCAGTTTCCTGCAACGCTGCCGTCTCAAAAACAGTGGGTCACTCCCCTAGAAGGGTTTCCAAGCGAAGAACAGGTTGTCTGTTCGCGACAGTATGCCCCCATAGCCCCTTATCATTCAAGTGTAACCTAGCCCAAAACGCTATTCTTACTATTGAGGCCCTAAGCCCTAAACACTAAACCCGGTTCCAATTCAGCCAAGTACTCGCGGCCGAACAGACCCGACAGCTGGAAACTGAAATATCACATATAGAAGGCTTAGGGTTCCAGAGCATATGGTTTATAGGTACCCAGGTACATAGATAGGTAGACAGGTAGAAAGATAGATAGAGAGATCGATGAATGGTGGGTCGGTAGGTACGTAGGCAGGTAGGAAGGTATACAGCTAGATAGGCAGATAAGTAGATGGATGGACGGATCGACAGATGGGTAGAGAAACAGAGAGATGGAACACGCATACATAGATGCAGGCAGACATATACAGACATACACCCACTCGCATACATAGATGTATGTGTATATACATATGTATGTATGCATGCATGCATACTTACATACATGTTTTGGAGTACACCATCGCGGCAGGCACTCCAGAAGGCATCTACTGGGGCTTCCTTTCGTCACGGGCAAGGGCGCTGTGCCACCCGCAGGCCTTTTTCGACGAGGGCCCGAGTTCGATGTCTACGGGTGTCTTCTTCACTCATTCGAGCCTATAGAGGCTTACATTTGGAAAGGCTTGGGCTTACGGGTTACGTATGGTCTAGGGACAGGCTGTGGAGGGGGCCCTGTTTTTTTTTTTCTAGCGTCGGCTCTTGTCTGGGGCCCTTGGTAGGGTTGGCCTAGGCCGCTGGTCCTCTGGTGCCCTGGTCCTTGGTCTGGCCCCTGGTCCTCTGATGCCCTTGATCCCCTGGTCCTCTGGTCGCTAGTCCTCTGGTCCTGCGGGTCCGCAACCCCTTCCGGTCTCTTTGTTAGCCTTGCTGCGGGTCGCCCGGGTCGCGGGCCACAAGCTGCGGCTTGTGAAAAGTTGAGGGCGGGTTTAGCAAATGAGATCTATGATGAACCGGAATCGCCAAACGAGGGGGCGTGCTTAAGACATATGATGAGGGGCGTGCCTTTATCATATGTGATCAACCTCAGTCGCCACACCAAAGCGGCGTGTCTAGGATATATGATGGACCTGAATAGCCCAATAGGGAAAGGCGTGTGTGTGTGTGTGTGTCTGTGTGTGTGTGTGTGTTTGTGTGTGTGTGTTGTTTAAGATATATGATGAACCGGAATCGCAACATGAGTATATTATGATGGGACGGAATCACCACATGACAGGGCATGTTTAAGAAGTATGATGAACCGGAATCGCCAAACGAGGGGCATGTTTAGGACGTATGATGATCTGCAATCGACAAACGATTTGGCGTGTTTGAGATATGTGCTCAACAACAACAGCAACAACAACACAATCTATCTGGAGTGTCTGTTAAGTACGCGCACGCGGGTGTGGGTGGGTGTGTGTGTGTGTGTGTGTGTGTCTGTCTCTGTGTGTGTGTGTGTGTTTGCGTGCGTGTGTGTGTGTGTGTGTGCATGGCATGCAAACTACTTCCCGGACATGCATCAAGACACCATCGACAATCCTTCACATAACAAGCTCACTCTCAGTGTTTTGCGCTGCTTTGTCAGCCCCCCGCCCCGCTTGTTTAAGCCGCCGTGCAATTTCGCTTCAAAATGACATCCTGCCAGCAAAAACAGTGCGCACATGGGTCCTTTCAGAACCCCTGATAGAGACANNAGACATTGTGGTTGCAAATTGGGGGGCTGCGCCCCCCCAATCCCCCTCGCTCTTTTTCAGCCCTGCTGCGGCCACGGGTCTGTGAAAAGTTGGGGGCGGGCTTAGCAGTTTTGCCAAAGTGAAGAATCGGAATTGGCAACTGAGGGTGCGTGTTGAAGGTATGTGATGAGGGGGCGTGTTTAATTATATGGGGAAGCGGTCTCGCCCAATAGGGGGAGGGGCAGGGCGTGTTTAAGGTTTATGATGAGCCGGAATCGCCACATGAGGAGTGTGTTCAACGACAACCACCACCACCACCACCACAGCAGTGTTGTTTGATGGTGTCTTTGCCAGTATATCCAGTATATACTGGCTATTCTGGGTCAGGTTGACGGGTGCTTGTGGTTGGGGGTGCAGGATGGTAGGGCCGAGGGTTCGGGTTTAGGATTTGGGGGTGTTGGATGAAAAGCTTCCCCCTATAGTATAGTCCTTATCATACAAATCCTCTACTATTGGGTGAAGAGGCAAGGGGTTGAGGCCTGCAGGCTTAGCTTTTCAGACTGCGTACTGATGGGATTAGGGCTTTCTGGTCGCGAAGATGAGGACAAACGCTGACACTTCTCAACCCAAGCAGCCATGACAATCCTAAACATGTCTATTGAGGCGAGGGTGTCAGCAACAATCAGATGGGTAGTTCTCTGAACTAGGTTCCTTTTATAGGTCCCCAAACAAAGTCGTACGGCACCCTTGTAAAAAGGACCCCAAAAGGGACCCTAGTTTAGAGAACTAACTAGCCACCTGAAGGAGACCCCGGTAGACTTGGTGCTGGTCCGCCTGGCGTGCCTGGCGCGCGCCAGGCCCTCCTGGAGGGACCCGAGGTTGAGAGTTTAGTGTTTAGGGTTTCGGGGTTAGGGTTTAGGGGTTTAGAGTTTAGGGTTCAGGGGTTCAGAGTTTAGGCTTAAGTTGAAGGGTTTAGGGGTTCAGAGTTTAGGGTTTAAGGGGTTTAGGGGTTTAGGGGTTTAGGGTTCAGAAACCCCAACCTCTAAACCCTGAAACCCTCAACCATAAGCTGTGCAGAATCGGTTGGCTTGGGCCAGTGGGAGCTTCATTGTCCATGGCAGCCGGGTGCTTACATGGCATGGCGGAGGTTGATGTTCTAACTTGAAGGCTCGTCACAGAACCCCCAATACAGCATTGATCAAATTTAGAAAGCCCTTCACGAAAGTCTGTGGACTTGTACTGCGTCTACACAACCCTCTTATGCGCGTACAGAACCCTCTTATCATATCCTTTTTTTAGCAAACCTCTGGCAAGCGATAAGGCCCATGACAACTCCTAGATCTCCCTTGCAAAAAACCCCACAGAAAAGCTGACGGCGCAGCCCAGCCAGGGACCCGAAGGCTTTTCAGTCCGTTCGCTCCAGCTGGGAGGCCCTCGGACATCGACTCCGGGCATGCGCTTTTTAGTTTTGAGGGCTTTTGAGGGAGTTCCGCCGAGAATCTCCAGACTGCTTCTCCTCACAGTGGTTGCCTTTTGTTTTCTGGAGGAAAAGGGTCAGTATTTTTGGATTTAGGTTTTTGGTTGGGTTCTGTTTTTTTTTTCGAGTTTCGTGAGACAGGTTTCTGCCGGCCCGTGGCGGGGGACAAGTTTGAAGGTTTTCGTCTCCTCGCCTTTGTACTCGTTCGCAAGCCCTGGGCGGTAAGCACTGTCATCTGAAATGTAAGTTCCAAACTCAAAATCCCAGACGGTTGCAGGTTGGAGGTTGCATGTTGATCTGATCAAGTACTCCAAAACCCAAGCCCGGACCACTTCACCGAAGACTCCCCCGTGGAACTGCTTGATTAGCATAGTAATCTATTTCATTCCATCTTACGATCAGAAGGAAAACCTCAATCTTCCTACCCCAGAAATTGCCCGTCCGAATGCCTGAAGCCTACACCCTCAAGATCCCTCAAGCCCTAAATCTTAAACCTTAAAAATCCCTAAACCCTCAAGCCCTAAATCTTAAGCCTTAAAAAACCCTAAACCCCTTAAAATTCTACATTCCTAAACCCAAGCAGACCTCGTCCGAGGAGAGATGTGCATCCTCACGAATCACTTCCTGGCGGATGGCATCAACGACGGCACGTTCCCGACTTGGGCGTAAGAGGGGAAATCCCAACGCCGGACAAAACTAAACCCTAAACCCTAAACCCTGAACCGTAAACCCAAAACCCTAAACGAAGCCCTTATTCTCCCAAAGGCGAGGGACCAAAAGACACAACCCAAAAAACCGCCGTCAGCCTTCAGCCCATAGCATTCCACGGCCGACAGCCACACTTCTCACTCGTCTGTCCTGGCTTTTAGGGCTTTGAGGCTTCAGAGGCAAACATCGAAACCCTCGTTTCAGCCGAGGTTCATGTTCGAATTCCTGCCGGGCTGCTTCCAACACGCACAGACGCTTTGGCGCATTTCTGGGTTGTGGAATGGCACCTTGCCCAAATATCCCATAAAGAACATATGTGTGAATCTATCTATCTATCTATCTATCTATCTGTATCTATCTGTATATATATATATGCATATAGGCACATAAAAAGAAGGTTTGCTGGTGCAAGTCCGTAGCCGTACATGCCACGCTCCAAACCGAAAACCTCAGAGCTTTACCTTCAAGTGTTCTTCTGCTGACTGAGGCTTCGGCAGGCAAATGCTTGAAGGTTGCTCTAAACTTTGCATTGGGCGGGGGGGAGGTTGGGCTTTAAGGAGTTCAGGCGGTTGAATCGCGCTACTTGTAGTAAGCCTGTTCTTCTCCCTACCGGTGAATCTGGGCAGGCTTCTTGGAAGCGAAGAGCCTCCGAACCCACGCCCTAAACCCGAAGCCCAAGGAGAAATCCCATCATCGGCCTGACGATGATGCTCGAAGTCCTGGTCGATCTCTTGAGCATCCCTGGCTTTTTTCGTTTGCGTTTGGGGTTTGGCTTGGTTCCCAGTTTTGCCTGGCAGTGACTGAGTTCCTGTGAAGGAGCTTAGTGTATATAAGTTACTAGGTACCAGAATAAGGAATATCGACTATTTACTGCAGATCCATCCCTATTCTGATAACTTGATTTAGGTTCCCTAGCAAGAACCCAGGTGATGAGAGGTTTGGTAAGTGTCTTGAATTATGTGGTTTCAGAGGCATTCTGTCCGAATCCTGGGAGGGGCTGACAGATTGCAATCCCTGCACCTGAGAGTGGTTCTTGGAGAATCGTCACCGTGCCGCAGTCGCAGTGTTGCTGGGTACAGATGTGATCCCATAGTTGCTGTGACTGTTGTGCTTTAAACCCTAAACCCTTACAGATGTGATCCCATAGTTGCTGTGACTGTTGTTCTTGCGGAAAAACATCCCTAAACCCTAAACCCTAAACCCTTGCGGAAGTACATCGGTTTCTGGCCTTCATGCCGAAGGGGCGGCTCCTGTAAGGCTTCTAGCATCAGAGACGTAGATCGAGGTCAGTGTCAGAGCTGAAGCACAATTAGAGAATGATGTTGACTTCATAGCAGACAGTCGAATCTTGACCCCTTAAACCTGACAATCAGGCCCTTCACCTTCACCCGAAAACCCAACAGCCCAAGCCCTAAATCCCAACCAAAACCCTGAAAAAAAACCTAAAGCCTGAACCCCAAACCCTGACTTGTCCCTGACTTGTCCGACTGTGAGCTCCGCAGCCCCTCAACCGCCTCAACCTAAATCCCAGACGCCGCGCAACCCGAACCCGAATGACACCGAAACCCTAAACCCTTCAACCCAAAGCCCTCAAACCCTAAAGCCTGAACCCTAAACTGTACCCTGCAATGCGGGCTCGTGCTAGCTAGGTGGGAGGGCAAAAAAAACCCTAAACCGCCCCAAAACCGCTAAATCACCCTAAACCCTAAACCTTAAACCCTAAACCCTAAACCCTAAACCTTAAACCCTAAACCCTAAACCCTAAACCCTGAACCCCTTTGAAAGCCGAAGACAGGCAACCTGGTCCCTGCGCTCCCGGGCCTGGAGATCCCGTCTGACCAGAGCCCCTGCTACTATGGATTTAGGGTTTAGGGGCTGCTTTTTAGGGATTTAGGGATTTAGGGCTTAGGGGCTGCTTTTTAGAGATTTAGGGTTTAGGGTTTAGGGGCTGCTTTTTAGGGATTTGGGGCTTAGGGTTTAGGGGCTACTTTGAGGGTTTTAGGCTTCAGGGTTTAGGGGCTACTTTAAGGGTTTTAGGCTTAGGGTCTAGGGGCTACTTTAAGGGGTCTCTCTTGGACCTGTGTTGCGAGAGTGGGAGTCGAAGGGGTCTCTAAGGAGGGGTCTAGAAGGGCTGTTTTAAGGGGTCTATGAGGGATCTTTGAGGGGTTTTAAATGGATCTTTAGGGGGCCTGTAAGAGAACTATAAAGGGGTTGTTTGAGGGTCTCGGGCTTAACATAGAAGCTTGAATGCTTACCAATGTTTGTTACCGTTCATTGCTATACCTATACAATACTACTATTCCTTGGGGTTGTCCTTTAAGGCTGTTGGAAGGGTTTAGAAGGTTATCTACTAGTCTTCTTTCTTAGGGTTCCTTCTTATACTTCTACTATAATGTACCCCAATTCTAATTATTGGGGCCCCTACATTCCACACAAATCACGTGCTCCTTGAGTTTTCAGAAAGGTGGCATGTTATCTGTTAAGACAGAAAAGTCGTATTGCTTCATAAGGGGGTTTTAGTCGGGTTTGTCTGGGGTTGCTTGCACGGGGTTCGGGTTTGGGGTTTCAGGCTTTGGATTTGGAGCTTGGCTAAAGGGATTCAGGGCTTAGTGCATTGCAGTCCCTGCTCAAAAAAGGCTTTGGATTTGGTGTATCATTATTGCGGTGTGGTGCTGGCCTTCCTTGTCAGTATTTCAGTCCTGAAGCAGCACAGACCACAGCTGTCATGAACAAGGGTACACTTAACGGTTGGTATTTGGTTAGGGTCTTCAGAAATTATGGGCCCGAACAAAAAACCCGGTACTAGAGGATGCTTGAACAACATGTTCAGAATGTTTATAGTCTGTGCCTCAAGGTTTTGGATCAAACGGTCCCGGGCCACACCCCACAAAACATAGGCTGTTGAAGTGATGAGTGCCTGCCTCCACTGACCCTCTTACTATTAATCCAGGCGGACCTCGGGATTTGGATACCCCAAACCCCACCCCTAAACCCTGAACCCGAAAATACACAGAACCCTTTCCTCGAACCCGCTATGCCCCAAAGCACAACCCACATGGATTATCGTGAAGGCTTCGACGCATCGAAGCAGAGACGGCTTCTCTTGTGCAGTGGAATCATTCATGTGGCTAAAGCAGAGCCCCTCAATCAAAGTATGTTGGATGGGTAATCACACGATCCATGGCTACGCTAGGACTCTTGAGCCTCACAAGCAACACTAACCACGGAGAGGTTGAGCGCCTACACCTTCAGAGCCCGAAATCAACCTCGCCGAAACCCTGAACGCTACGTAGTGAGCCCTAGACCATCAGCCAAGAGACTTCGTCTGGCTGAGTCCCAGTTGAATCCCAAACCCTAAGCCCTAGGCCCTACAGTCCTCAGGCCTACACCTCTAGTAAAGCCCCAAACCTCCGAGGAAGGTCGTCCGTGTGGACCTGTCCGACATGGCTGAGTTCGCTGCTGCCGTCAAGAATAGGCCGCCCGTCGGTTTGAGGTCTCTGTGGGTATGGAGGGGTCCCTGCAATAAGGATCCGACTCAGGTCCTTTGCTAGGCTTCCCTTTTTTCTGTAACCTCCAAACCCTAAACCTCCAAACCCTACACCTTGCCAGGCTTGTCCGAGTGTGAGTGCCAAAAACCCTACAGCAGAGGAGGTATCCCTGCGCTCAGTCTCAGCTGGTAGGAGGCAAAGGAAGACCGAAGACGAAAAAGAGGAGGCGTCCTCCTCTGAAAGTGACGGGTCCCAAAAAGGGCAGGAGATAATTCTGAGGTCCGTATCGGAGCTCAGGGAGACTGCAGGTCAGCACAGGAGCTCAGGCAGCTCCCGAGAGGAGGCGTCCTCCTTTTGGGAGGCAGGTGGCCCAGCACTGAACTACCATGTGCAGGTTGAGGTCCAAGCAAACCGGAGTCGGCCGAAGCTAGTACACCACTGGTTCGGCGAAAGGATTA
>CAJNJA010073086.1:0-21448 GCA_905231915.1 Symbiodinium necroappetens | reverse complement strand
AAATCGTATCAAAATCGTATCAAAATCGTATCCAAACCGTATCCAAATCGTAACAAAATCATAAACCGAAAGGAAATCGTAAGAAAATCGTAACCGGAAGGATTCCTGAAATCATATCAAAATCGTATCAAAATCGTAAAAAACAAATATTCCCTGAAATCGGAGTTTGCCGACATTGTGGGCATCACAACCCTAAACCCTAAACCTCTAAACCCCTAAACCCTGAAACCCTAAACCCTAAAACAGGTATCCGTGAGCCCCGGGAGGTCAGCATGGCCCTTCTCCCGGCAGCCCAGGGGAGAGCCGGTTAAGGGTTTAGGGTTCAGGGTTTAGGGTTTAGGGTTTAGGCATGACAACCAATGCCACCGACAGAGGCCGCGCGGTTTAGGGTTTACCTGTAGCCGAAATGACCTACATACCTTTTTAAGGACCTATATATATATACACATGATTATTAACTATAATAGTAATAAGTATTATTATAGATAGATAGATAGATAGATAGACAGATAGATAGATGGGTAGGTAGATAGATATATAGAAGCCATAGTAGGGAAACCTAAGAAGGTAGGTCTTTCCGGCTTCAGGTAGGGTGGAGAGCTTCAGAGCCCAACAAGTTCAGTTTCGGGCCCGCACAGTGGCACCGATCTCCAGTCCAATCCTTACTCATAGGTCCCTAAGTAGTTCCTTTTTGGGATGACTTTATAGGAGTCTAAATATAAACCATAAAAAGGAAGTACTTGGGGGCCTATGGGTACTCAGGGAGTCGGATCAAGCGCGGCACATCTGCGAAGAGCTCGAGCTTTGGCCGACGAGCTGGCCGATGCAGACGTGGAAGGTATGATCACCCTCCTCCGATGGGATGTATCCCAACCTTTATGGATGATGTTTAGGTGCCTGCATTTGGGGACCACATTCAAGGGGCTCCTAGAAACATTTTTTAAGGTTTAGGGCTTCTCAACAGTTAAGTTATAAATCGACTTTAGGGTTAGAGGTGTCAATTTCTGTAAAGGGTCATAACCGGCTATGAGAAGGGCTTAGGTTACTTTGAAGAAAGATTTAGGGTTGAGGGTTTAGGGAGGGTCGCTGTAAGGAAGGGTTACCGGGTTGCCTTGGGGTTTAGGGGTTTAGGGTTGAAGGTTGAGATAGGATTGAGGGAGTAGAGAGGGCTCGAGGTTCGATGCTTGCAGGCAGGGTTTAGGGAGGGTTACTACCATGCCGGGGATTAGTGTGTGGTTTGCGTTAGGGTTTAGGACGGTTGCTGTAAGGGTGGTTATCAGGGTTTCTTTCATGCCTTTTGCGGTCCGGTGATACTGAGCCTCATCTTAGCTACCATGGCAAGGAAAACATGAGATTGAAGGTATGTGCCTGTCATGGCCATCTATACTGCGTTCCGGAACAAGCTAGGGGTTTGAATAACTAGCCGTACTCTCCTCTTATAGCCGCTACAGAGTGATCGTCTAACCCCCCCCCCCCCCAACACTTATTCAGTCCCCTATCTTGCTAGCAGTAAAGCCAAAGCCGCAATTTCCAAACCGCAAATCCTAAACCTGAACCCCAAGGCCTAAACCAGCAGAGTCTAGCCGTCGAGACGTCGGCAAAAGAAGCACCACACCCCTTTTCGCAAACCCTACGCCCTGAACACTGCTATAAACCGCATCCTACATCGTCTTGCACCCTTCGGATATGCTCGCTCTCCCCTAAGCCCTAAACCCTAAAGCCCAAACCCTAAACCCTAAGCCCTAAACCCTAAACCCTGAACCCTAAGCCCTAAACCCTAAACCCTAGGCCCTGGACCCTAAACCCTAAACCCTCGTGCAGCTTCCAGCCCTAGGCCGCTGAGTACGACCCGACTTTGCGCAGCCACCTGCCGCGCAGACCTAGAATTCTTGAACCATGACATAGGACTTAGGTTTCGAGGGTTTAAGGTTTAGTGTATATAGGGTTTAGGGTTTATAGGGTTTAGGGTTTAGGGTTTGGGGACCCTAAACCTGGAGATCCCGGAACCTACCGTTTTATGGGTTCTACCCTCGAATTAAAGGGGTCAGGACCTTCTAGTTTTGTAGGCTTTTGGGGGTCACAGGAAAGCCCTAAACCTCTAATCTCTGAGCCCTAAATCCGAGAAGCCTTAAGCCCTTAAGCCTAAACCCTAAAAGCCCGAAGCCCTGAACCTCTTAAAATTTTGAAAGCCAGTGTTAGGGATGGTCTTTTGGTGTTTACAGACTGGTAGTGTATATGGACCCTCTAGGTTCTGGTGATATACCGTAGTTGCGCCATACGATGCTAGGGTCGACCTGGGGATCCGTTTTATGGGCTCTACCCTCTGATTAAGGGGTCATAACCTACTATTTTGCAGGGATTGGGGTCGCAGGTAGGGCTTGGGGACTGAAGGCTTGGGGCTAACAATAAATAACCCTAAAACCCTGAATCCTAAGCCCTTAAACTTCGACCTTAAACCCCGAACCCAAGCCCTGTAGACCCTAAACCTTAAACCCTGAGCACTCCAAACCCTAGACCTTAAACCGACGGGTGGTTCTTGCATCCTTGAAGCAGCAACTTCGGGAGGCGAAGAAGGCAGGCAAAGCGGAAGATGCTCAGCAATCTGCGTGAGGTTTAGGGTTTAAGGAAGCCCTACACCCCCAACTGCCCTTGGGGGCGGACCCTCGCACCGAACCGCACTTTGTGCCCATCGGCAGACATTGGAATCCTCACATCTGTAGGCTTTAGTAGGGTTTAAGGGTCCATGTATATAAGTACTCATCTGGTACATACCTTGTCCTCCAAAGTATCCATACAGGGACTACTTTTACAGGCCAAAGTATATACTAGTTGGGCACATGCACCCTTAAGGGCTATACTCAGCGACATTTCATTTTCGTTAGAGCCATTGGTGGACCTTCGTCTGATTCAACCTATGTACTAAACCCGAAACCCTAAACCCTTAACCAACCCTAAACCCTTAACCCTAAACCCCGAACTTTAGACCCTATGCATGCAGATTGATGCGCTTTCGCATTAACCCCGTTTCCCTCAACTGCCGCCAGAGCCTGGCAAAGGGGGCAAACGGCGAACCCTAAACCCTAAACCTCAAGGTTTGAGAGTTTACGGCTTAGGGTTTAGGGTTACACCCTAGCCTTAGGGTGAAGGGCTCAGCAGAACACCAAACCCTAAACTTCATGGTTCAGGTTTCCTAAACCTTCTTGGGTTCCGGGTTTCCGGAACTTTGGACGGCCAGACCTGCGAAGCGAGGCGAATACGAGACTGTCGTTGCCCTCTCGGCGGCCCTCTTGATCCCCTCCTTCCTCTCGGCGGTTCACTTGGCCATTACCAAGGCTTGCGAGGGGTTTGGAACTTAGGGTTTAGGGGTTTTGGGTTTAGGATGTTTAAAAGAACTTGTTGGTAGGCTTGAATATGGTTGGGTAGCTGTCGCTTCTTAGAGCATGTTCCAATTATGAGGCGTGTTCCAATTTTGTGGTTTTGGTCCACATTGTGTGGTTCCATGGCGGTTCACTACGCAAAACCAAAACTTCCGATTCCTGGAAAGGTTTGGGGGGGTATATTGCAGTATACTCTATATGACTAACGGGTGCGATTTGGGGATATTAGTAAACCCTAAACCTTAAACCTTGGTATTAGTACTTATTACTAACCATCGAGGCATTGCCATGGCAAGACTTCAGACTCTTCTTAAAGGCTGCAGTTCTAGGGGGCAACAGCTTTAGGCTCAGGAGCCCCCAAAATTCCAGGTCCAGGGCTGGACCCTGAAGCCCCCCAAAAAATAAACCATGCATAAAGTCATACACCCTACTTACTCCTAAACCCCTTACTTACATCCCTTAACCATGACGGGTGGAGACACGCATCGGCAAAGTCTGGATGGGCTGGGCTTAAAAGTTTGGGGTTCAGGCATCAGAGGCCGTCTAGGGTTTAGGGTTTAAGGCTTAAGGTTTAGGGTTTAGGGTTCAAGGTTTAAGGTTCAAGGTTTAGGGTTTAGAGTTTAGGGTTAACAAGAATGCTCGGTGTGTCATTTACAGCCCGCCCTTGTCGCGTCTACGGTGTGTCAATGACTGTCAATGTGACATGTGACAGCGATGATGTTCTTCCAAGACCGCCTTTCGTTGCAGCCGCCTTCGCACAAACGCAAGTCGCAAGTTCAGGCATTGATTACCATGCCGGGTCGTGAACATCTCCGAATTTTCGAATCGGTGTAGGGTCAGGATTCAGGTGTTTGTGGTCTGTCGCGACAGGGGTTCGGTTAGTGGGTCTTTGTCTTTGAATGGGTAGTATAGGGCCAGTATAGGGGCATAAATGATTACCAATACTGTTTTGGGGGACTCCTTCTTATAAGTATAGTATACGATAGAATTTCGGGATATCTGCATTGTTGGTACGACCATGTGTTCAATAAAGCTTTCATTGTTTTGGCATGAGGGCACCGGCTTCAGGCCTGTAGTCTTGCTAGAAAGCGAATGGCAGAACCGGGCCGAAGGATGGATTGCTTCATTACTCCAACCCAATTTGTGGTGTTTTACCACATTGAGACTCATGGGTTCAAGGGGTCAAGGGGTCAGGATCAAATCCGGATCTACAAAAACTCGAGACGACTGTTATCTTACTATTACTATCTTTATGAAGCCACACCCTCACGCCGAATCTAGATCCAAAGCCAAAGCCCAATTCTAACCTAGTGACTTCGAGCCGGGGGGTCCAAGATTTCCAGGAGCACCCCTTCAGGTGATCTTGCGCGTTCTCAGCGATGCCGAGCCCTCTCTGAGCTCCCTCACAGAGCTGGAGGCCACACTCCAAGGGCCAGATTTAGGTGAGGAAGGTGGGGAGGTGGCTATGGAGCAGACCGACGATAAGTAGACCTAGGATACCTTCTTTAGTTGAATGGCTTTGGGCTCTCATGCCGATCCGAGAAATTGAGTGCACAAAATAAACTAGGTCATGATGCATCAAGGAAGGAGGGGTGAAGCCATCAAGATACTACATATGCTTTGGGATCTGCAGGCAGGGCCGAGGACGTAGAGGCAGAGTTTGGCGGATTCGGGATTCTCGGGTTACGGGCCCACGACTCCGTAAGCCCGTTGACTCGAAGCATAAGCCAGCCCAAACCCGCAACCTCTTCTAGAAGGACAGTAGTGGTCCATACTGGGCCCATTTTGCAGATTCCATGTCAGCGTTCAGGAAGGCAGACCCTTCTTGTTGCAGCACCGAACAGCGCTTCCAGTGCGCAGCCAGGTAGATCACGTTGCTTAGACTTTGAGCCCTAAGCCCTAAACCCTATTTAGGGCTTTAGTGGGCATAGATCCTCAGCCATGCGAGAGGGAATAATTTAGGGCTTCAAGGGGACAAGCAGATCCAACGCGATCAGGGGCACAGCATGAACCGCAGGCAAGCAGGTCACCCTCAGCCTGGGAACCCCGGAGAAAACCCCTGCATTTCTTTGAGGCATCGTATAGAAAGTAGTAGCTTGGGAAGATCAGACCCTCATGAGGACCCTAAAATAATGTAGGATCAAAATACTAGGACCCTTCATCCCAAGACCCCTGAGCGAGGAAGCCACTGTTTCAAAAAGTACCTGAACACAACGTCCTCATGAGCCCTACAAATCCGGTCCAGAGCTCCACACCTTTACAAGCCTAACCCAGACCCCATACACCGAAAACAATTGAAAGTTCCAAAGCCACAGAAAGAGTCAACAACCTGACAGGGGTTCTTCGAGCTATGCCCACCCACCGGCCCTGAGTTCGCGGCGGCAGTGCCTGCCAGCCCTTTGGAGTATTTGTTTTAGACACCGTATGCTGGATGTTGAGGAACACGAGGCCCTAGTGATATTGAGAAGCTGATGTGTTAACATGTTGGGCTCAGGTTTTAGGGTTCAGGGGACACTTTTGGGGATTAAACACTGTAGGGTGTAGTGATTTTGTGCTGAGGGATTTGAGGGCGTGCGGACGGGGGGGCCACAAGACCTGAGCGGATTCCAGGCTTGTAGCCTTGGAAAGATCATTCAAGTTCGGTTAGGGTTTAGGGTTTAGGGTGGCCGGCGACTTGTGAGGTTTACGGCTCAGGGGTCCGAAGCAGGAAAGCTTGCGGGGGTATGGAATTTCGGACCCTGCAGGAACCCCCCGAAAGTCTTGAATTCAAGCTTCCAGTATAGCTACTCTTCGAAACGAACCCTGAACCCTAGCCCCTGGCCCTGATCTCCAATACCTTCACTCCTAAACCCCGAGGAAAAACCATGAGCCCAAATCCGCACAAGACACCCCATCTTTTGAACCCTAGTCCCTTCAACCCCCGTAAGCCAAAGCCCTCAATCCTGAGCCCCCCCCGCTTTGTGATCGAATCAATTTTGTTAGGGTTTAGGGTTTATAGGGTTATCCCCAGTCCCACGTACCACAACCCTATTATTCCGCAAGCTCGAAGCGGTGCAATCCGAGGCTGGGCTCAGGCGCTTTTGGATCGTCAGCCCTCCTTGCGGAGTGCCGGCGGCTGCATCGGGGGGAAGGGGCTAGGACTAGGAAGGCGTGCCTTTGTTGCAGGGTTCAGGGACTACCCGTAACCGAAAACACCTACCTTTTCAGGGTTCCTTATTATGGTTTCTATATATAGTTCCTTAAAAAGGTAGGTCTTTTCGGTTACAGGTAGGATTCGACGGAAGGGGCCTTTTGAAGCACTCTGTTGTTGAAAGTTGTGATTTCTGGAGGTTGTGAGGAAGGAGGAACGAGGCTAGGGGCCTCTTGACTTCCCGGGACGGTTCGGGGCCCTTCTTGGCCACAAATTTACAACAGCTTTCTTATACTAAAACCCAATAAGGATTTTAAATTGGCCATGTTAAATATAGCCCCAACAGGGAGCCAGGGTTTAGATTGTTTGGAGTTTGGCGTTAGGTGTCGGAGATGTTCCCGGACTCCGTGTCCGGGTTTCTGCATCCTACGTCTACTCGTTGACCCGCGACTTGACATCTGGAATCCCAATGCTTCCCAAATTCTGAGCCCGAATCTACTGGTACAAACAAACACCGCTCAAACCTTACTAAACCCTGACAGCATGAACCAACCCTAAACCCCTAAACCCTTAAACGCGACCCTGAACAAGCGAGGCTGAGAGTGAGAGTCGAAAACAAATGAGGATCGATCCTGCGGTCGAGGGTTTGGGGGTTTAGCTGGGGTCTTGGTGGTTTCGGATGGTTGCCGTGAGTTTAGGGTTTAATGGTTGATTCGGATAGCCATAACAATTCGGATGTACTCAACGTTTGGGATGCAGGGCTTACGGTTTGGGAACTTAGGATTTTGAGCTTTGGGTTTAGGACGATAGGCAGACAAACCTCGTGGAGACTCTGGTTAAGATTTCGGATTGAAGTTTAGACCCCGACACTACCTGAAACCAACAGGCCCATTTGAGACTAGTAGTGGTTGTATCGGTAGAGGCTAGTTACTAGTTTGAGGATCCCAGTTCTTGCCCCTCTGCATGCACGAAACAGAAGCTGCTCGATTGCAGTGTACCGCATACCCCTATACTCCCCTCACAGCCCGACATGCCAGGTTTACGCCTCCGCCTTGTGCCGGCGAAGATCGCCGAGGAGGCGCACACCGGTGCAAGCGGGGGTTCCAGAAAGGGTGTTTTAGGTTTTCGGGTAATCCCGACACCTCTCCCCAAACCCTCACGTTACGAATCAAGAATCTGAGGGAGCATTTGGGGAGCAAGCCTGCCTCTTCTCGCAGAGCACGACTCTTCTTACTATGCCCCCCCATGGTGTGATCCTGCTTGCTGCGGTTTTGCGCATATGATTTATGGGCATCCAGGGGTTTGTGGTTGCAGCCGTTCCTTGCGGAGATCTGTAATCGAGAATACAGCCCCACATCCTCGGAGGTCCTTGCGATAAGAAAGTTCTACTTGGAATAAATGCCTTGGGGCTAGATTCTCGACTTCTTCCTCTTCAGTGGACCTGGTATGCCCTGATCATCTACACCCTCACCACGAGCAGCCCGCCACTTCCTAGGAGTTCTGGACGCGCTACTTGGGTGCGGTGTTCCACGTGTTGGAAGCGAATCTGAGGCAAGAGCTGGACGAGCCAGTGCGCTGCAAAACAGATTCTGTCTGTGCCATGGCTCAGGGGCCCCATTCCGGGGTTCTGGATTCTCTGTTGCACTGGACCCGAGCTTAGAAAGAGAACCCCCCCAAGAGTCCCGGCCTTTTGTTGGCCGTTTGGGTGTTCCATGTTCATGCGGATGGTAATGTTGCGTCCAGAACGGGTGACAACATCCCTTATAGCGTCCTCTAACATGTGCGAATACACGCACGTCCATTCATTCATGTGCATATCTGATTCCTTTCCAACAGGTTTTTTTCTATATCTCAACATCTTTGTTGCACGCAGCATAGGCCCTGGGCCTCTGTTGTCGTGTGAAGAAGGACCTTGCAGGGCTGGACACAGGGCGCGGCTAATTGGTAGTACTCCCAATCGAAGCCCATGTGTTCAACACTAGGGAGGGATGTAGGATTGTGTGTTTGGATCTAGCGATGTTTGATGATGATGACTGTGACGACGATGATGATGGTGGTGATGTTGATGCTAAGGAGGTGGCAGCTACCCATATATCGCCTGCCAGTACTCTCGTGGCAGTACGATGGCGATTCCTCAGCTTAACCTTTGCGCACTCGTTGCCCAAACGCCGAAGTGCGTCCTGGTCATGGATGATGCAGGAATTCGTCCATCAGCTGGAGGCTTGAGGCTGTGCTGTAGGCTTTCGGATGTACATGTTGGGTTATTTAGGGCAGCTTTTGTGGACGAGGCCCCACTGCCGCATTTTGAGACAAGCCTGAATATTTAGAAAGCATCGTTGCGCGAGATTCCCCAAGAGGTGAATAGCACTGAAGTCCCCGAAACCCTCTTCCAGTGCGCCAGGCCTTTCTTTCACAGGTGTCGGTTTTAGGTCCGGAGTCCGGGGTTGATCGTTTGTGTTTCGGCAGTTCATGGTTTGCGAGATGTAGGATTTACACCTCCTGCGAGATGTGCATAGGTTGTGAAGGGTCGGGTTGAACTGTCGGGACTTTTTGGAGGGAATGTACGATGCGGGCTTTGGGATTTGAGTACGGGTGTTCGGGATGCCTGGCCTACAGCTGGCCTGTTTCACGTGATGATTGCAGCCTTGTTTTTTTTCAAGTGATGGGGTAGCACGGTGAGGTCATAGATACCTCTGCGCCATCTGCTCGACTCATTGGCAGGAAGTAGCAAAAGATATCAACAGAAGTGACTGGCTGGGTTCCAAAGGCATAGAGTGTAATCATGTTCCTAAGGCCTTGACCCCAGGACCTCTCACAACATATGCGAGCCCCGGTAGCCGCTACTCGCTAAAGCCGAACTAAAGCCCAAACCCAATACTCTGAGCCATCAACCCTCTACGCTGACCTCCGAGCCCGAAGGTGTAAGAACAGTGGCCTCAAACGCACCGAAATTGGCGGCCCGAAGCTCGGGTCGAAAAGTTTGTCCCCTTTGGAACCTCTAAAATGACTCTGGTGTTCAGGCACATGGGGATTAGGGTTTAGGGCCTTTAGGGCTTAGGGATGCCATGGCTGCTGGGGACGTACGTCCTCAAGCAACTTATGCTTGCGCGCTCGCCACGTGAGCCGCAAGCCACCCATGGCTCTGTGACTTCACATCGCAGAGATTGCGCAGCAGCTTGCTTGAAGTTGCTCCTGGTAATAGCGTTCAGCCCTTCAGCTCACGATTGCAACTACCTCGGCAAGGGGTTCCCACCATCTTGGCTTTCACTTCCTGGGTCAAACCCGACCACAATTACAGCCAGGGAGCTCCGGCGCTAGAGAAGCAGAGAGGGAGAGAGATAGCTACCGACACGTCAAACCCCGAGAAAAAGGCGCAGAGGGTGAGAGAGAGAGAGAGAGAGGGAGAGAGAGCATCAACATGGGCTTTTTTACATCGATGGAGCTCTACGAATTCAGATAGTCAGCCCCGCACCGCGAAAGCCCGAACTACAGAAACCCTAAACTAGGCTGCACTGTGGTGCCGTTGCACCTTGTTGTTTTCGGCGTTCCCCCTAAGGACACAATAGTAAGAACACGCTGGTAGCTGGGTAACCTAGTAAAGCCCTGACTGCCTGCATCTTTAGGTTCTCAGGAACCCAACATGTGAAGCTCTAAAGCCCTACAGGCCCCGAAGTGAAGCCTTCTGAATCCAAGACCTGGAACTCTACATCCTCAGACAAACTAGGCGCTCCTTCAGACGTGGCTTTAGAACTAGTCTCCCACTAGTTGCTCGACGCTACCTCACATCTTCAGGACTCTGGGTCTTTTAGCGCTTGTGGGCTACACAAGCCTTGGGTCATTTCACAGTAGGAGAGAAAGGCCCGGTACACGTGCTATCGGTGAGGGTTTAGGGCAAATAATCTCATGTCTGGCAAGGTACCAGCATGCCCGAAGGATCCGTCAACCTTGCGGCAACTCCTGGGCGATTCTCAAGGCTTCTGGCACCACATTTAGCTCCTCGGCAGTTTCAGAACTTTTTGACTGAAGTTCTCGGTCGTGTTTTTCGTGGCCGGGGCTTGGGCCTTGGGTGTTTATGGCCTCGGCTCCTAGGATCTTTACAGGGGGATGTCCAAAGATTCCGCGTTTCCTTTCAACGAAACGGAAGACGTACCGAAGCGGCGGCACCGTAATGCGAACGATTCCACCCTTTTAAAATAGCAAGACCCTATTTCAATTCCACATAACCTGGGCTTTGAGGAAGTCGCAAGTAGAGGCTGAGAGTGCGGGGATGGAGCTTGACCCAACCCCGAAAGCTTAAACACGAGCCACAGACCCTGTTTGTCAGATTCCTAAAGGTTTCCCTGCTCCGAATACAAGATTACCCTTGCAGGGATGTCGCACCTCCTTAGCCCCATGGCATCGAGCCCTATTCAGCCTTTCAGTAAGAAGGAGCCATAGGGGTTTGTAAAGGCCAGGTTAAGAAAGCCCAACGACTGCGGCTCCTGTACCCTATCTTACGGAAGGACCCTGAACCCGGGAGCCAGACCTTGGAACCAAAAAAACTCGTCACGTAACTGCCCAAATCCCCAGGCGAGTCAGAATGCACCGTCCCCCGCATCGCCGGAGCTTCGGCAGGAAGTCAATTAAAAGGGCTCCCGCCCGCGAATGGGGACTGTTGTTTGATGATGGTGGGTATATTTCCTGGACTGTGGCCAGTTAGCTATTGAATGCTTTTTGGAGGGATACTATAAGGTTTTGAGTGGGTAGAAGGAACAGCACTCCACCAGATTCATTTTGGGCTCCTGGTCCTAGTTAGAATGCGGGGGGTCAGTGGGCTCTCTAGGTTTAGGGTTCCGGGATGGGCAGTTTCGAAGATCTCGAGGAAGCTCGATTTTGGGGTACATAGGAAACGCGCCAGCCCATGAAGACTCCACCGTCCTGCCGAGCTTCAATCTGCAGGGTGCGTTTTGGGTTGAATCAAGTTAAGCTCCTGTAAAGGGGCTCAGGAGAACGGGTAGGGTTCAGAAAAAGGTGTTCGGACAGCACCTTTCCCCAGTTAAGCTACGGGACATCCTTCGATGAGTAGCTTTGCACGGCGAGATGACTTCACCCTTTGGGTTTACATGGCAAAGATGGACTTTTGCCTCGTGAAGGATGGAGGGAGTTCGATGGACTTCCAAACCCAACCCCCCAACCCCTTTGACATCCCTAGTCCCGGAGGGCTCAACTCTCAGAAGCAGCCACTCCCAGAAGCTCTAGGCCCGGTTACCCAAGACCTGAGCTTAAAACTGTAGTCGTTAACACGCAACCTCTGAAACCCAATAATCATTGACACTGTGAGTTCTCGTTTGTCGATGTGGGAAGAAAAGATCATCAGCCCCCTGTCTTAAGCCACTGGAAAGCAAAGTACGTGCCAAGGAGCTGCTGCCACGACCGTGGGAGGCAGTTCGCATCATCAGCGCCCTGCCTGTTCATGGAAGTACAGGGCCTAGGATGGTTCGTCATGGGTGTTCGCTGTCGGTGGACACCGAGGCCGCTCGCGCTGCATGCAGCAGGCAACCCACCCCGAGACCGCCCTAAGTTCAAGGATTTAGGTGTTTAGTTCCGAAAGTCTTGTAGGCATCCAAGCGAATGCTTCGGCATCACCCACGAGTGGGGCGGGGCGGGGGGGGGGGGNNGGGGGGGGGGGGGGGGGTTGGCTTGAACGTGGCTCAGGGCTTAGGCAATGCGGAAGCGATAGGAGATGGCCACGACAGAATACTTGTCATGTTGGATAAGCCCACAAGACTGTCCGATTGTTGTGACAATGAAGCGAAACGAACCTCGAAAAGATACGGGCTTTCTGTGAGCCGGTGCTTGGCATGAATACCGGACGTAGGCAACAGTGTATGTCGCTTTGTTGTTGAGACTGTTTTGGCGGTCCGGTCGGCAAGGGCCTCATGTCAGGCAAACCGAAGGGACCTTACAAAACCCATATAATGGGCGAGTTGGCACTAAAGGTGAGCTTGATTTGTGCGCTGGCGGTGGGCATGACGAGAAGACGCAATGACGGGACCCTGGAAGAATACCTCCCGTGCAAAGTCGTCTTGAAACAGCTCGTGACGGGCTCAAAAAACCCAAAGCCCCCAAACCCAAAACCAAAATCCCCTCGGCCCCGGAACCTCACAGCCTTGCTGCCGCCGAAGAAACAGGCGACCTCGGTCGGGCTCAGAAGCGACACGGCTGCACTTTGGTGTTCGACTGCTGGCCATGGGTGGTGCTTGGAGCATCCAGCTTTGGGTTGTACCCATAGTAGCAGTAGTCGTCGTAGTAGTAGTAGTAGTAGTAATAGTAGTGGTGACCCAACTCGTAGCAGTATTGGTCGGAGCGGTGGTCGTGGCCCAGGGGATAGCAGAAATAATGAGACTCGGTGGTTATCGTTTCATCCCCTGCTGAGTAAAATGATCGCAGAAAGCATGGCGTTACAAACGGTGGGCCTTCCATCGTAGGACCTACAAACATGACATCCCAGCGTTTAAGACACGCACGCATGAGTCAAGCCTCAATGGATCCATGATGGTCTCGACAACTCGCGAAACTGATTCAGGACGAGCCCAACGGCAAGTAAATTCCTAATCCTTATCCAGCGGAGCGTATGTTTTGAAGTGGTCTTCCTGCGGCTTTGGGGGTTTAGGGCACAACGCTGTCCAAGGCCACACCCAACACACGCCTCCCCAAACTCTACTCACTCCACGCAAAACCCAAACCCTAGACCCAACATCCTTCTACGACCAGCCCTACATCCTAGTAGCTTCAACCCCATGGCCTGGAGCCTTTCATTGTAAGCATCGAGACGACCTAAAAACCTGAACCCGCAAACCTTCCCATGCCCAGTCCTGAAGAGGTCTGAACACTTGGTAGTTAGGTAGAAGCTTGGTTTAAGTTTGCACAGAGTGCGCCCCCAAATCCTATCCTCACGCTGGAGCTTGTTTAAGCGAAACCTGCCAAGGTGGCAGGAGGCGGTCGGCTTGTTCTGGGAGCTCAAGGCTGGCAAGTTGGAGGCCTGGCGCGCGATAAAGTTTGTCATGGTCTTTTAAAGGAAGCGGGTTGACCGAGTTAATTTGTTCGGTGTGTGTTGCTGTAAGGCGTTTATTTAGCGTGTTTGTTGGAGTTGTCGTTATGTTAGAGTGATAATGTAGGGCTTCTTTCTCGTGCTTCTTTTCGGATTTGATCAGGTTTATATAGAGATTGGGACGTTACTAATGTGTTTAAGATGAAACTTGGTTTCTGGCTTCTGGGCCTTTACGAAATGTCCTGCGGTTTTCTTTTTATCAGGGCCTCGGTGAGCGTGTAATAAGAGGGCTCCTTGAACAACCCTTGTGGGTGGCCTGTCAGACAGTAATTCGCAAAATGCTCCTACTTCATATAAACAGGTAAATGAACAACAGTGTATGCACACATGCACGTGAATGTATATGTTTGTATATGTGTATGTATATACATATGTGTATGTAGAAATCTGCTCTTTGTATTTATGTTTGCGTATATAGTCCGTTGCTTTCAATATCCCTTTCCGTTTGTTTGGTTGGCAGTTTACTTAGTTTATGTATATGTATCCATCTGATTATTCATTAAGTTGCCTACTCGTTTGTGTGGTGCTTGGATTTGGTTTTTGTACTTACTTGTCTTTGTTGTTTATCTACCTGCGTACCCACCTAACCTCGCTCTCTTTCTCCCTCTCCTCCCTCGTTCGCTCTCGTTCTCTCGTGTTGTGTGTAGGCTTCTCTGTCGGCATTTTGTCTTTGTGCGAGTGCTTCCCCCATGGTTGCATATGCCAGAGAGATTCACATGGACTGATCCCGCATCAATCAAAGGAATAACACAACTGTTGCACAGTCCTGTTCGCAGCACGCCGAACACGGCAGGTAAATCCGAAAACCACCAAAACACAAGCCGTGAATCCTGGAATTCCAAACCACCGAATCCCGAAGCCCTGAACTCAACCTTGAACAACACATGGACAAGCTGCCCCGTATTAGTGCCGTCGTTTGTATCGGCATCTATATATATATATATACACATACATACATACATACATACATACATACATATATCTATATATATATATTGCAGTCGTCGGCATCACGGGCGGGGTTTGCTGAAACTTGCAGATTGCATACACCCTGCAACGCAGGCGAACACCATCGTCTGGAACAGCGTGATCAGCGCCTGTGGAGCAGGACAAGGCGCGTTAGGCCTTCAAGGGTTCCCTAGCTACTTAGGCTTATAAGTTTTCCGGATCCGAATGTTGAGGCCGTTCTGTGTGAATCTTAGTATCCCCCAAAGAGCTCTGCAGAGCCGCTCAAGAGCCTTCTCCGGAACCTTTCTCGAGCCTTTGGGGTCTTAAGCTCCGCCTCTCCGCGCAGGTCGGGGGTGGCGTGTGGCGATCGAGCTGCTGTCCCTTCTTGAAGCCGACCAGGAGTCTTGTTTTAGGGTTTAGGGTTAGGCTTGTTCATCGGAGAAAAAAAGAGGATCTAGAAAGGGGTTCCATGGGGTTCGTTTTAGTTAGGGTCCCGAAGATCAAGGATGTGTTTTCCAACGTCGAGAAGCTGGTCCATTGTACTCTGGAGCGCCCGAATCTAAATTTACGCAGCATTCAACTACATCCATGTTTTAGGATTTCTGCATCGGTTTTAGGCAGAAGATGTTGGTTTCGCTTTGGTGTTTGAAGGGGTGTTTTGCAGGAAGGATGCCGTTACCGTCCGCGGCCAATAGCAAAAGTGAAGAGAAGGGGGCTTCCTGCTACTTCGGGAGTCTCCAACCACACTATAAGCCCGCTCTGCCTCCTGCAGTCGTAAACAATAACTTGCGATGCGAAAAGTTCATGTTTGAAAGAAGGTGCGTAGCGTAGGGTTGAGAAGAATGCAACAGGCAAGACAGGACACAAGGAGCTGCAAAGCTGTTTGTTTCGAAAACCCCGGTGAAAAGTCTCAGGAGTGGCGTCCAGACACCATCACTTACAACAACGTCCTCATCGCGCTGATGAAGGCATCGTGCTAGGTCCATCTGGAGGGTTCCCAAAATAGGGGACCCTAATATAGCACCTGAAATAGTAGGATCCTTATTATAAAGACCCCAAAGAGGGTACCTGCACCCCTGATTTTCGGAAACTCCCAATCTTGTTGGCAGGAGGAGCCTCCGAACAAAAACAGCAACTCTGAGGCTGCAGCACCCCAACACCGCAACCTTAAGCCATGATCTGCTCTCCATGATAAACAAACCGTTATAACTTAATCGGGAACCCGGCGCAGATGCAGAAGGCCCTCCTCTCCAGTCCTCGAAACAACAAGCCCAAAGCCTTTCAACATCTCTCCTCCCAAGGTGACCCTCAAACCCTCTCCCAGAGACTTTCTGAGCCCTTTGAATGATGCTATATAAGACCTCACATGTTACAGGGATCCCCTGCATCATGTTTTCAAGTATTACTCCTCAAACTAGAGCTGTGAAGGAAGATCCCAGATAGCTCCTGAATGCCACCTGTAGCTTTTGAGCTTTTGAGAAGGAGACCACAGGGTGCCAAAGCCCTAGAGGTCACACAGCGCCGATCCATGACTAGACGGAGTCATAGAACTCAGCGATCCGGGCCAAACCCAAGATCGCCTCCTCCTCCCAAGCTGCAGCGGCCAAACGAGCAGCATGACATGCCTCCCTTGCACTGCCGGATGCCCGCCGTACAGCAAGATCACGAGCAGCAACATCCGCACGACCATTGATGACCCTGGCAGGAACCTCGCCTCCAGGCGGCACTGACCACACAGCAGGCGCCGGTTTGCCATGGCTCGGCACCCAATGGATGGACACCTCAATTCCGGCCCGCTTCACACCCAACCATCGCCTCATCACGTCCTCGGCAAGGAGCGACGCCTGGCCCTTGCCCTCGACAGTGAGGATCGCCGCCTGACAGTCAGAGATGATGACCAAGCGACCCCGGCCAGATACCAACTGGGCCGCCATCAGCAGCCTGCGAATGCCCTCCACTTCGGCCCGGTAGGGGGACTGGTCCTCACCAATGACGCCAGAGCAAAAGACTGGCCCATCTTGCACCGCCACAGCCCAAGCCGCCACGTCCTTGACGCAGCTGCCATCCGTCGCAACGACAACCACCGCCTCAGTACACAGGCGCGCTTCAAGCTCCGCCGCCAAGTCGTCAATGACCTCATCATCTCCCACGACGCCTGGCGAAGAAGGGAGCTCGGGAACCACGCGGCACAGCATGCGCTCCTCGGCACGGTTGACAGGAGGAGCACAACGAGGGCGCAAGTGCGCCGTACTCTCGCATCGCCACAGAAGGTGTGGTCTGCTCGGCATACGCCGCCCGCACATGCAAAGGGCGATGGCCTCCACGTTCACACACTTCTTCGCAGCCTTAGCCCAGTCCGAGCACCCCGTGGCGAGAGCAGAGTTCCGGCGGTGTCGGTCGCCCCCCGAGTGAAAAAGCTTGCGGTGGCCGGCCAACACCACCAGGGAACCGGCCGCGACACCAGGAAGAAGCTCACCTTGAGCCAGGTCACCTTCTTGTTCGCCACGGTGTAGACGCTTCTTGACACGAATCGTGTCCTCCAGGGTAGCACGGCGATGCCAGTCCACCAACCACTCCTTGACAATCTGGTCGTTGTCAAAGCCAACCTGGAAAGCCCGAAGATGCCCTCGAGAATCTCGTCGAAAAATGTTGGAGCCACAAGGGGAGGCCCACCAACCCAACTCGCCGAGTACAGTCGCCGCCACCGGGAGCATGGAGGGCCAACGGCGCACTGCCAGACGAATGGACGCCTCCTCCAACCAACACGGCGGCTTGCACGCAAACTGGATGGCCGCCCTGATGGCCGCCCATCGGCGCGCAAAGACAGGATTACAGTCCCATCCCAGCACCTCCCACTGCGCGAGTGCCGGCGTGTCGCAAGCACTCTTGCTGTTAGACATGGCCAGGATCGCGCGCCGCAGCTGATGCAACTGCTCCTTCTCGATACTCGCCATTGCCCCTGCCCAAGCCATCAAAGGCAACACCAACGATTTGATGAAGAAAGCTTGCACTGGGAGGCCGGGGGCCACGACACCGATGCACCCAAGCCTCGTGTTGGCAATCTCGATGGAGTACCTCGCCAACTGGGGAACACCACCTTGTTGGAGGAAAAACCGCACACCCAATGTCTCGAACTCACCGCCGTGCGAGTAGCCGAAGAGCTCCGCCGTCCGAGGGCCAACATCGCCCGCCGCCGACGCCACCTGGCACTTTGTGGTGTCGCACCGAAACTGGAAAGCGGCATCCACACCATCGCTGAGGGCCTTTGCCGAGGAGAGCTCAGCCACGGTCCGGCCCCAGAAGCTGCGGTCATCAACGAAAGTCACCGCCTCACAACCTGAAGTGGCCACCGTAGCCGTCCACACCGCCATGATCGAAGCAGCAAGGAGCGGCGACAGAGGATCGCCCTGAGCAAGACCACGTGTGGCCCTGTGCCAGCTGTTGCCAACCCGGCCTCCGACGGTGAAGACCCTCCACTGCTCAGCCAAAACTCCCTGCACGAAGGAGACGAACTGAACCGGAGCTTTCAAGAAAGTCAAAACCTGCCGAAGGTGCATGCCATGGATGGAGTCAAAGTACTTTGAGACATCCTGGCCCACAAACACGATGGCAGGGTCCTCACAAGCTTCCACGATCCGCAAGAAAACATCCCTGGTCGATCGCTTATGCACGCCACCAAGCATGCGGTGGCCGAGCCAATCATCTGCCCACTCGCGCAGCTCGCGAACCAACACCGAGGCCCCAATGCGGTAGGCCACGCTGAGAACTGAGATTGGCCTATGGCCTCCAGTCGCCTTCGGCACCAAAGCCACACGAGCCTCACGCCACCTGGCAGGAAGGGCAGCACACTCGTAAGCGCACTGCCAAAGAGCACTGAGTGCGCCCCAAAACGAGGACGGAAGCCGAAGAAAGTGAGACGCCTCCCATCCGTCTGGCCCGCTCGCCTTGCCAACCATCTTCGAAGCAGCACGCTGTAACTTAGCAGGCAGAAAACATGGCATGACAGCTGACTCACCACAAGGAGGGTCCAGGGCCGCAAGGAGGTTCTGAACCGGCAGCTCGTCAACCTCCCCGGCCGTCCAACGAGGGCACCACTCCTCCTCCGCGCATCGGATGACCTCCACCGGGTGGATCGCACTTCGCCTCACCGCCTCAGCGTTACACCAAACAGGGTGCGCCAAGCCACCTTTCAAGGATGCCCGGCGCTTGATCCACGCCGTCTGCTTCTTAGTGGAGTCCTGCATGGACGTGCGCCAACGCTCAAAGCCACGGTCACGTTCAGCCTGAGCTACATCCTCCACTTGCGCCTGAACCCACGTCACATGCTGCTCCATAGTGAAAAGAGGCAGCTCCTCAAGCCAAGGAAAAGGCTCCTGCAGTTCCACCAAAGCCCGGCTGATGATGTCACGCAGCCGAGTGTCCTCCGGGTGACGCGCAAGCTGCGTCAGCCGGCGGGATAAGCGCCGCAACCGCACAAGCTCCAAGGACTCAAAACACCGCGAGGCCTTGCTGCGAGGTTTGGCCTTCTGGGGCGCCCACGCTGAAGACCGAGCCACCACGCCATGACCACCACCACCCAAAACAGCCTCGGCCGTATTCGAAAGTAGCCGCCAAGCACCATCCAGGTCACGATCCCACAGCAAGGCTTGAAAGTGGGATGCATCCCACCTGTCATCCCAAGCCGCTGCCGACACCGGGGCTGTAGCAAGAGGTGCTCTCGAAGGACCCGAACACCCCACTGGATCATCAAACGCAAACTCATAGCTCACAGCAGTGTGATTCGCTATCCCGTCAGCATGACATAAAGACGAAGGAAAAAGCTGCCCCGAGGACAACCCATAATCCAAGCGTCGCTGTCCTCCTGCCGTTCCAGGAAGAGGACCCTCTGCCATGAAAGGCCAATCCAGCTGCTCAGCCAAACCAGCCGCGAGCCGACGAGCCATGGGCCCCTCATCCGCCGCCACGTTGTGATCACCCAGCACAAGCCACTCTAGCCCCAGTGCACGAACACCAGTGACGATCTCCTCCACATAACCGGCCGCCATCTCAGTATCCGCCGCGTGGCCGTACACGCTCACGACCACCACCTTGCGGACTCCAACTGCAAACTGAAACTCGAATGCAACTGCACTGTACCTTGACTGGTCCCCCACATTCGGTAGTCGAACGGGGCGACCAGGAAGTGTCGAAAGGATCGCTGTACGATGTAATCCTTCCGAACCAACACCCAAAAATGCAAAATACCCTCGGGCACGCCAGGCATCCGTCCAAGAGGCGACGCTCGCCGAATTGATATCAACCTCCTGGAGGCACATGACCTGGCAAGGAAAAGCATTCAAGTGATCATGGATCGCGGCGACCTTCGTCACCGCCATCTTGCAAACATTCATGGTGCTAAAGACCGTCATGAAGGCTGCCCGGCACCACCCATGGCCAAATCGGCATTCACGAAGACCTGAAGCAACATTGCCGGGTCGATACCATGGTCCAACTTCTTGGCCTCCGTGTAGGACTTCCACAACCTCGCACGTTGGCCCACCAGCTTGGACTGGGCCCAAGTGCTGCAAAGCTTCAAATGCGACTTGCGGCAGACAGCAACATGCGTGCAGAAACCACAATGCACACAACACAAGCCCGCCGCTCCTTCGACCGCGAATTGCGAACAAATGGCCACGTGAAGTTCTTCCAGCCCGCAAAGCTGGCCACTCCATCCCTTTGGCGCTTAGCCGCGAAAGCATTAAGACGCCGCACCCTCATCTGCATGACATGCACTGCCTTGCGCTTGCCACGGACCTTGAGCTTCCCATCATACTCCTTCCGGCTGACTCCCGGGTGCTTCGCCTGCCGGTGCTGATCCTTGGCTGTCGCGAGTGCCACCGTGGAAATTTGCCCCCTTGTGCCCTGAGGAAGCCCCCAATCACAAAGAGGGCATCGCCAGTCATCAGGCTCCTCAGGTCCCAACGCCCGAAATGCATCCAGGCAAACGCGCCTGGCCCCGGGAAGTCCTTGCCCGTCATGGTGTCGATGGCAATGCGAATAGCGAAGCTTGCAAAGCGTAGCCACCGACTTAGACTCAATGACCATCGGGCACAAAGGGCAAGGCCACCGTGCAACACCATCCACTCTGTACTTCGACTTCCGAGGCCGAGGTACCTGCGGCTGAGGAGGTGCCTCATCCACCGGGCTCCCAGGCTCCTGAATTTCACAACTCACCGCCGCACCTGCACTCTCAGTGGCAATGGCAGACAATGGCAGCCACTGCTTAGACTTGCTGCGAAGACGCCGACGGGGGGGCAGCACCACTGGTCTCTCACATGCAGCCGTAGACAACGACCGAAGGTCAGCCGGCGTAGGCCATGACCGGCACGACCGAGAGCGCCCACCCTGGTTGACGGTCCCGCCCTCCGAGGCAAACTCCGACAGTGCAAGGCCATCCTGATTACCCCTAGTGCCCACGGCCGGCAACGAGTCATGGTTGCTGAAGGCAGAGAGGTGCAGGCTCGAAGCAGCTCGCCGAGGGGAAGCGCACACAGGAGCATCCTCGAAGTCCGACAGGTGCAAGCTCGACGGAGCGGAACGACGCCCGCCTCCCCGACCTCCTTTGGGCTTGACCGCCTCAGCCGCCAGCCACAATCGTGCAATGGTCGCCTCCGGCATGGTGACGACTTCGTAGTGGCCGCCCTCATACTTGAAGACCCCAAACTTGCCCTGCTCATTGCGACACGGGAACTTCACCACATTCTCAGGGCACAGAACAAGGATGTTCAAGTCCTGCGCCACCCCCGCCGCGTAGAGCTCGAGCCAGCCGCCCCACTGGCCAGCACCCTTGATGCTCTGGCAGTAGTCCAAGAAGGAACCCTCGGCCGCCGAGCCATCTGGGGACAACTTGTCCCAGTGCGGCTC